>JASDQU010204078.1:18969-33402 GCA_032191745.1 Picea mariana
AGAAAAAGGACATGTACCATTGTTTGGAATTTTTTTTAATTGCATAATTCTAACAAAATTGTGACTTGCACATTTTGTATAATTAAGGGATTTAAACATATCAATTCATAATGCATATTCAAGAAATAGAAGAAGGAGAGGGAGATTCCAGCCATGATAAAGAGGCCAAAGTTTAGAATATCATATTTGGTAATGCATAGATAGAATACAACGGACACAATGCCATAGAGGAGCAAGAAACATTGATAGAAACTATGAGAAGCCTGAAAATTGAAGTTCAAAGATACAAGGAACACAATGATATACTGATGAGAGAACAAAATCAGATAAATTCTCAAGTGATGCAAAGCTTAAACTAGTTGCAAAGGAAAACAAAGAATGACTCGAAGAAGGAAGAAGCAGGAATATGTTATGAAAGAATAGATGGACACAGAAGAGATGGTTATTCAATAAATGCTATCAAAACCCATAGACATCACTCACCTCCTTAATCAACAAGAAAGTTGTATGCATATGAAGATTTCATAAGTAGTCCATAGGTGTCTCATGTTAGGCACCAAATAAGAGGACATGAATTGGACAATTTGCAAGGAGAACTGAGGAAGCTTAAGACACCATCCTTTGATGGTGAAAGACAAAGGGAAGATGATGTTGAGGCATGGTTTCTTGGAATCAAGAGGTATTTTCATTTACATAACTACTCATTAAAACTAGAAGCCATGATTTCCACCTACCATTTACATGGGAAATATACTATATGGTGGGATCAACTGAAGCAAGTTGAGCGTGTTGATGAGAGAAGGCTCACTTGGAAGCAATTCAAGAAATATTTTCAAAAGAAGTACCTTTCAGAACACTTCTATGACAAGGAAATGCAGGATTTATTTGAACTTAGGCTGGGAAGCGTAGCCATGGCAAAGTATGAAAGGAAGTTCTTGTGGATGCTAAAGTATGTGTAGTTTATAAAATATGAGAATGTAAAAGTATAAATTTTTTTAAGTGGATTAACATCCTTTTATACAGAGAAGATTCAATATGATGAACCCAAGAATTTGACTCAGACCATCAAGAATGATAATTACCTATATGAGAAAGGAAAAAGTAGAGAGTCCATGCAAAAATATTGGTAGGATAAGAAGAAGGAGAAGTTTGATCATAGGAAGAAGGGATTCAATCCTCTCTTCAACATAAATGAGCTTAATAAAAATCATCAAGACCAGTATGATAAGGATGAGTCCAAGAAAAAAGACTTCTTGGAAAAAAGAGGAATACCACCAATCCAATGTTGGGGATGCAAAGAAGATCACTTGTACAAGGATTTCCCTCACAGAAAGGACAGAGTGAAGACCATGAACAACATCCATAGAATACATGGGAATAATTTGTGTTGCCTTAGATGATCGACAAGTAGAGTACCAGTCCATTATGATCAAGGTAGAACATAAGATCATTAATCAACCCGTTGTTATTTTATTTGATTTAGGAGCAAGTCATTGTTATAGTGATCCTAAAATAGTGGATAGATTACATTTGGAGAAAAATAAGCTTGAAAAATAAAGTTTGGTTCAGCTAGCCACTGGAACCAAAAGGAGAATCCATGATATGGTCAGAGGTTGTTCCACATGTCTTAATGGTGTGAATACTAGTGTTGAGATAAATATCACACCATTGGGATGTTATAATATTCTAATTGGAATGGATTGGTTGGACAAGCATCATGATGTCCTAGATTGTCATAACAATACATTTACATGTCTTGATGAAGAAGGAAAACATAGCACTTTGAAAGGTGTTACAAGACCCATATTTGTAAGAGATATTTCAGCCTTACATATGAAGAGGTGTTTCATAAACGAATGTCAATTATAAGCAACCCATGTGGAGGATCCAGAAAAGACAAAGGGGCCAAGCCTTGAATATCTTTCTGTACTATAAGAATTTTAATATGTATTCCATGAAATACCAAGGTTTCCACCAAAAAGGGAGATAGATTTCTATATTGATTTAGTGCTAGAAGATGCCCCGGTATCAAAAACACCTTACTGAATGAGTACACCATAATTAAAATAATTACAAATGCAATTGGAATAATTGTTGAAGAAACGATATATACGCCCAAGTGTTTCACCTTGGGGAGCACCAACAATTTATTTCAAAAATAAAGATGGAACTTTGAGACTGTGTATTGAATTTCGACAACTAAATAAATCCACTATGAAGAACAAATACCCACTACCCAGAATTGATGACCTCCATGATCAACTAAGAGGGGAAAATATATTTTCCAAGATAGAATTGAGATAGGGATACCATAAGGTAAGAATCAAGGAATAAGACATCCATAAGACAACCTTTAGAACTAGGTATGGAAATTATTAATTTGTAGTGGTGCCATTTGGATTGTCCAATGCACCAGCTGTCTTTATGTGCTTAATGGATGTCATATTCAGAAATTACTTGGATAAATTTTTCATAGTATTCATGGATGACATACTTGTCTATTCTAGGTCAAAGGAAGAGCATGAACATCACCTAATATTGGTATTGCAAGTACCAAGGGAACATCAGTTGTATGCCAAGATTAGTAAGTATTATTCTTATCAAGATAATATCCATTACTTGTGGCACATTATTTTAGAATAGAGTATAGTAGTAGATCTATAAAATATTGAAGCCATTAGAGGATGGCCAACACCCAAGAATGTTTCAGAAGTCAGATATTTTATGTGTTTATCTAGTTACTACAGAAGATTTATAGCAAATTTCTCTCAGATTTCTCATCCCATCACTTCCTTGCAAAAGAAGGGAATTAAATTTGAAAGGACATTTGAGTGTGAAGAGAACTTTAACCTGTTGAAAGAATTATGTACTATTGCACCTGTTATAAATATTTTTGACCCAAATGAAAGTTTTGTGGTATGTACAGATGCATGTAAGGAAGGCCTTGGTGGATTCCTCACTCAAAATGGACATGTCATTGGTTATGAGTCCAGAAATCTTAAAGAACATGAGAGGAACTATGCCACACATGTCTTGGAACTTGTTTCCATTGTTCACACATTGAATATGTGGAGGAATTATCTCATGGGAAAGATATTTGAATTAAGAACATGCCACAATGGTCTTAAGTATCTTTTTTAACGACCAACTTTGAATGCCAAGAAAAAAAGATAGCTGAAATTTTTAAGTGAATATGAATTTGACATCAAGCATATCAAAGGAAAACAAAATAAGGTTGTCGATGCACTTAGTAGAAGAGTACATCTCATGAATGCTACAAGTGTCAATATGCGTCTGTCAGACTTGGAAAGAAGAATTTTGGATGTTGTTTTTACAGATTAGCATTACCTAATGGTAAAGGAAATCTTACAACACAAATATGTACAACAAAAAATAAAAGAGTATGAGATGAAGGAAGATGGATTAATTATGCATAAAAATATAATTTATGTTCATAGTTCCAGAGAAATTAGGAATTTGGTATTAAAATAAATGCATAATGTTCCACATGTCGGACATCCCGATTACCAGAAAACAATTTCAGCAGTAAGAAGCCAATTCTTTTGGTCGGGAATGAAAAAGGATGTTGCTAATTATATCGCCAGATGTATGGAATCTCAAAGAGTGAAGGTTGAGCATAGGCACCCAACAGGTTTTCTACAAATCTTACCAATTCCAGAGAAGAAATGGGAAGTGTTAACCATTGACTTTATAATAAAGTTTCCGAGGACAACAAGACAACATGATTCAATCATGGTAGTGGTTGATAAATTGACAAAGTCTACCCATCTTATTCCTGTAAAAATAACTCATGCAACAACTAATATTTCAAAAATTTACATGATAGAGATTGCTAGGTTGCATGGGATACCTAGGACAATTGTCTCGGATAGAGACACAAAATTTACTTCAAATTTATGGAGGGTATTATTTAAAGGATTTGGTAAAAATATGAAATTTAGCACAACATACCATCCACAATCAATTGGGAATACAGAGAGAGTCAACTGAGTAATTGAAGACATGTTGAGGATGTATGTGATTGATAAGCCATCTAAGTGGGAAGAGTACCTGCACTTGGTTGTATTTTCTTATAATAATGGGTATCAAGCTTCATTGAAAATGTGCCCATTTGAAGCGTTGTATGGAAGGAAATGAAACACTTCAGTGAGTTGGGAAAACCCAGCAGACATAGTGGTACTTAGGCCAAAATTGCTCAAGGATATGGAAGACCATATGGTTAAGATTAAGCATAATTTTAAGGTAGATCAGTATAGATAGAAAATTTATGCAGACAAGAGCAGGACAACTAGAGAATTTAAAGTGTGGGAGCATGTTTTTCTAAAACTAAATACCAAGAAGAAATCTTTGAAGTTGGGTAGTTGTGTAAAGCGGGCAACTAGATTCTATGGTCCATTTGGGATATTGGACAGAATATGGCCAATTGCATACATGCTTGCATTGCCTGCTCCCATGAATCTGTATAATGTATTTCATGTCTCTTTACTAAAAAAATATGTACATTATCCTAACCATGTTATTGATTGACATCTGATTCAGGTAGAGAGAGAGCGATACTTTCAGGTCCAACCAATGCAAATATTAGACAGAAAAGTTAAAATGCTCCAGAATCAAGTATATAGCTGGTAAAAGTCCAGTGGACCTGCTACGTTCCTTAATATGTGTTCAGCCCCAACAAATCCCCCTAAATTTTTACAAAATTTAAAGGCCCCCCATTAGAATCAACTTTTTCGAATAGTCTCAGACCTTGGCTTGATTTGAGACAGACTTAAGGCATTCACCATAGTATGAGACATTCATTACAAGAGTTATGTTATTATAAAACCAAAACATGAGTGTTGTTTCTTCTGATTTTTTCTAATGCAATAACTTATTGGTCAACATCTTCTAAATATTATAAAGACAACATTTCATGATTTCAAATCTATCACTTGATAAGCTTCGTTTGTTCAAAGGTATCATACAAAATTCTTTGATCTAAAAAAATGTTACCATCAGGAAACTTAACATTCATTTATTTTATCTCTCGAACTGTATGTTATTCCTTTGTGAATTATTGTGGGCTTAATGTTTATGTCGTCAATTATTCCTATTTTATTGGTTGTCTTGGGTCTATCCTATGTTTAAAGTTTTTTTCATAATCTGGAGTTGAATTAATGAAAAGGTAAAATTGCTAATCAATACACAACTTTTGATTGCCACGTATGGATCATGGTATGATTACGTTCCATCTTGGTGAGGTATCAATATATATTTCCAATGCATGGTTCTTAATGGTAGTTTCAAGCTTAAGGCTCATTGAAATTTAAAAGGCATTAGCATGACCTCTGTTTTAAGCATTTGATAATGGGAACAACAATTTGGAACGATGATTATTGGTCGTTGTGTTTCGAATTGGTCATCATACCATGCCTATCACATTTCATAACAGAGCCTAAAATTGATTGTTGAAATGTTTTATTTAATTGAATTATAATTGAATTTTTATTTATTTTAGATTTAGTTTTATTTTATTTTATAAATTGTTTGTAGTTTTCTTTTGTTTTTTTAGTAGCTACATAATCATAACTACTCTTAAAACATTTGAGTTTTTTTATTTACTTTGATTTTATGGTTTTCAGGTGTTGATAATTTGACATGGAGTGATATTGTGACATGATTCTTACAGCTAAATGCATGCAACAAGATTCGAGAAACATACATACCACTACCAACAGTTCGAATGACTTGGGCGTGATCAAAATTGAGCAACTATTTTCGGACGCGATTTGTGGCCAAATGAAGAAGAATATGAAAAAAATAAAACAAGGGTTTTGTTAAAAACATCCCCAAATAGGTTAGTCATGAGGATTTTCTCCAAAATGCGTGTGGTTTGAGAGATATCGGTGATTCTTTCAAGGGTATGTTTTTTTTGTGGCCATTGTCCCACGACACCCAGATTGATAAACTAGTTAGAAAACGGAACAGATCAAGATATATTTGGATGGTTCCATGCAAAATAAACCCCCTTTGATCAGATATTCATCCAAGAATGTATTAAGGACAATCACTTGGATATTAATGAGGATTTGACAAACCATTTTTGGGGAAATTGGTTCAGATTCGCCCCATTGATTTTTCTTGTATAAATATTAGGGTTGAAGATAGGTTTTAGGTGTGAGATGGTGGAGTAACAGATGGTGAAATTTTTTGGAGATGGACTACTCAATATTTTATTGAAGAAGATATAATCATTCTTTAACTAAGGATTTCATCCTGTAAGTTAAAATGTTTTATTTTCATTATAATATTTTGATATTATGATTCATATTATTCAAAGTAATTAATTATGAATTGATTAAAATAAGCTTTAGTCTTTTTCATGAATTCATGGTTCATTATTATCATCTATTCATTAATTCTTTCAATCTTTTAAAAGTCCATGATTCCAAATTGTATAGTTTCAGGTGGTTCTATCATTTTGATGCAAATCTTGAAATGTATTGAATTTCTTCATATACTTTGAGTTCGCACAGATTTATTTTTCCAATAGAAATTAATTTCTTATTGTAAATGGTCATTTATATCCTCACTTGAGATTAAAGTTGTTCTTCCTGTATTATGAATGAGATCTGAATTGTCAAAGTGAAGTGAATTTCTCTTGGCATTTCCATAATCTTAAAATTTTACAGCTGTCTTCTATAGATTTCTCTTAACAGGTAGGTTGCAGGAGAAAATTGACACAGGAAGACACAACCACAATTTTTCTTTAAATACTGGCCAATTATAGGTTAATGATTTTCTTTTTGTTTTGATTTATATTTTGTGAATGTAAATTAACATTTAAGTGTAAATACTTTGTTTATTTAAGTTAAAACATTATTATTTACATATTTTAGTTTGTTTAAAATTAGATTAGTAGTATGTTCTACATCTATTTAATTTTTCTTGAGATTCAGTTCTCTTGCACAACCTTAGCTTACAAGGTTTCTTGTAAATCTTGCACCTGTTTATTTGTATATTTTGTATATAAAAGTATAAATAGAGAATGTATATAGTAGAAGGTGTATAGTTAATGAATAATTAGTTATTTTATTTTTGTAGTTTATGTTAGATCACTTTATTGGATAATGGAGTCGCTAAACCCGTTAGGGTGGGTACCTCAAACATATTGGGTTATTTAGACAACCTAAGACCAGACTCTCCCTTTCAGTTGATGTGTATGTCACATATGCCTATCAAAAAATGGTGCTAGAAGGAGGGCCTGATAAAATTAAATTATTGAATGTTTTAGTTGCAAATTATTTGTTTTAATCATTTAAGTTCTTCGTTCATAGTTATTTTTGATTCATTATCTATCCTTTGGTAATGTCATCCACATGCATAAGGGCTAGTTACATGACAAGATAACTCGGAGCCGAATTCTTTATTGTCACATTACAACAATGGCTCCCACCCAAATTTCTATATGGGAACATGTTTTTAATCTCCCATTTGTTAACATTCCCAGTAAGACATTTTATCTCTTGTCAAAACTTACATTCGACGAAGAAGGGAGTATATCTATAGAATATCATATTTGTATTTTTTTTTTATATAAATGTTTAAAACATAATATCATTGATCCTAATGTTATATACATATTGTTCACTCTCACCTTCTGAGGTCAGGTTAAATATTGGTTCAAACCTTTTTTGGATAATTCAATTCATTCCTTGTTTGAGTTTGGAACTGAGTTTTTATCATATTTTAGCAAGTATGATTATGATGAATTAGGTGAAGAATAAAGTTTCTTAAGGAAAGAAATTGATGAATCATTCAAGGATTTTGCAATTAGCCTCATACGTGTTTGTACTAGATTCCATTTGAAAGAAATTCCTCTTATTGATGAATGGTTTCAATATCTTGTTTATCTCTCAGAAAAGAAAGATCGATTATATGTTAACCAATATGAATTGAGCAATAATACTCAACCTCAAGATGGTTCCAATTTTCATGGTAATCTTGAAGATTTTGAAGCACCACAAATTTTGTCAACTTCTTTCATTTTGGAATATCATGAAAAGCATCATATTTTACAAAGTGCAATTGTCACTTCTAATCACTCTTTTCCAACAATGTATCCTCCTGCTGAGGAAGGAACCTTAACTTTAAAAACGGATGGTTTTCACATTCTCATAGATTTTATAGCTGTTTCTGAAGTAAAAGAGATCATATGTAAAGTTGATAATGATGTGGATGATAAAAATTCCCCTAGTTTAGTTGAATAAATGCATGATCAATCAGTAGGATACAACATCATTAGTCAGACTATTAATCAACCATTTTTCTCTAGTGATTTTCTCTCACATTTTCCCTTACACAATGAACCAAATTGTCTCCTGGATGCTGTCTCCTAATCTTTAAAAGAGAATACAAGAAAGCTTGATTAGTTTATTCAAGGAGAGGGAACGAAACCACAAACTGAAACACATATGCCTATCATTTCAAGAGATGCATTTTGTCTCCTCAATTATTCTACATATTATTCCTTGTACCCTGATATTTTTTATCATCATGCTATGAAATCATGTGTTCCAGATCACCTTGGAATGAATCCTGCACTATATAATCAAGTACAAATTAATGGTGATTTTTGCACAAAATATAAAGAGGAGAACATTTCCACTCATGATCATATTACTTCTTATTCTCATCAATTATCCATGGGTAAAATAGGAAATGATTTGAAAGAGTCTAAAATTGCGTCTTCTACTGATTTATCTCAATTTGTGTTTAAAGAAGGATTTGAATTTTTCCATAATCAATTAGTTGAAAATGAAAATTATAATCAACCAAACACCACTAATGATTATTCAAAAATGTTGGTTGTTCCATTTAGTTCGTCTGAAGTAGTTAATGTTGAAGTATTCAAGCTCAATGAAAAGTTTCAAGAGAATGGGACACTTCTTCAGTCAAAAATCATGATAAGTTCTTTTTATCTTGATACTACCAATAACATCAAGATCCTTTTACAAGATTCTTTCCATGCCAATCCGGTACCTTATTTTCATAAGAAATATTTTTCATCTATGAATACTTTTGAACGATCCTATGTTGGTAATTGCACGTATTATGAGATTGCAGATTGGTTGGAATGTTCATATCTTGAAAAGTTTCCAGAGAATGGTAAGGTCGTTTTCATCTTATTTGTGAATAAAGATCAAGGAGGTAAACTTAAAACATTCTTTTTGTATCCTCCACACAAATATATTCATAGGAAAACAAAAAAATGTCAAGATGATGGGCCACTTTGGTCTTGGCCGATGGTTATGTTAGGTCCTCATGATTTTGGCAAGTTTTATGAACTTAGTTGCATTCTTCCATGCTTTAGTGACCCATATCGCGATAGAATTGCAGATTGGCTGGAGAATTCATACATCAAAAGTGTTCAAGGGAATGGTAAGGTCATGCTTGCTTTGTTTCTAAATAATTATTATAAAGGTAAGTATGATGTAGGTGTGTCTTACTTTGATTCACTTCCATTCTTGTTACTAATGTTCGATTTTGCTTTCATTGTAGGATTGGAGTTCCTTTGATGGTTACATTGGAAGCAGGGATGATTTTAGGGGCTAAATTTCACTAATGGGCTAATTTTCCATGGTTTTTACAAAAATGAGATTCATTATTTTAAAAATGATTCGCCCAAATTCTATAGGATAAAATTGTTTTACCTTAAAAATAACCAAAATTTTATAAAAACTATATAAAATACTCAGAAATTTTAATATTTTTACAAAAATATCGCAAAACATTTAAAGTTGACATATGAATGATTAGTAAGATTCGCCAAGGTTTCTACATTTTAAAATAAATTTCCATCCTTAAAATCATCCCTGATTGGAAGCATGACTTCACCTAGTAATTCGATTTTTTTAGTAGTTAGAGTAGGTTTACTTTAGTTTCCTTTCTCACTGTTTCTTTTGTAATAATGCAATTATGAGCACACGTGGGTACACCAAGAGATCCATAATATGAATGTTGTCAGGGAATTCCACTTTAATCATTTTCTATCTTCTTTTCGTTGAATATTTATTTTCAAAAGTGCATTATCATCATGAAAATTTTAAAATGGAAAGTTATTTTCTATTTTATTTAAGTCTCTTTTATTTTTAATAATAAGTCTTGGTCAAAGTAACATCTCTTTCATAACTATCTTAAGAAAATAACCTTCTTGCACATGAGATTTTATATGTTTTAGTTCTTCCTTTATTTTACATTGGGATGCTAGTAGATCCAAAAGCTCAGGTTTATCTTTGGCCAAAATCGTTTTCGGAAAGTGTGCCTTTTCGATTTCGATTTTTTTCTATGCCCTTATAATTTTGAATTCCATTAATAAAATCCGATTTGGTTTGTTGTGTATTTTTTTCTTTCTTTGATTTCTTTGATTGATTTTTCTTCTTGTTTCTCTTTTTGAACCATTATATTGTTGATCCAAGAGAAATTGTCGAAATGAAGCATTCATTTCAAGAATTGTGTTTTTCAATCAATCTGAAATAGTTCAAAGAGGTCCTAATATTAATATATAGATTGGAAAGTTGATTTTAAAGTCAATTGTCACTTTTTTTTTGTCCTCAAATTCTCTTTTCCAGAGCATTACACCAAAGATATGGTTTAAATATTTGAGAATTACGATGATCTTTAAACTTTTTACACCTTCCATATTCTTAAGGAATCACTTTTAAGTGCCTCCCCATTCTCTAGATGATTTCTTAACTGAAATCTAAAATCTCTAAATCATGATAAAACTTATAGTTTTGAAAGCAAATAAATAACATGATCGATTGTTCACTTGTATTTCAATTAACCTCCAGTATCACCCCTCTCTCTTTGTCATCAATAAATATCTAATTTTATTATTATTTAAAGGTGACATAAGAGGGTTGGAATCACTTAAGTGAGGGAAGTGTGTGTAAACCCATCTAGGTATTAAACAGGCTCACTAGAAGCGGGTGAATGCACACATGATACCAAGACAACTTCGTCGGGGCAATGAACAAGCCTGTTGGCAGCGAAGCAATGTCGAGTTGAGAGCTGGAAGGTACATGCTTATGAGTTAAAGTTTCATGGAAGTATACATCATGTGGATACAACTATTGAATGGGATTAAAGTATTTGAGTGGGTTAAATGACATCCCTGTCGAGGCTATGGACTCCTGCTGGTAGCAGTGGCTCTCTAAATAGTATATAAGTCATTTTCATAAACATCAAGACTCTTTGATTAAGACATTCTTTTAGGTTATAATCCTCTGCAAATCATATTTTATTTTCTGGTTATAACAATGTGCTTATCTTAATATAGTTTGGTCTCAAAGTGAATTTATTGCAGGAAGCCTAAATCCTTCTTCAAGTATTATTCTTTCCTTCCTGAGATAAAAKCTTACCAGATCAGAGATAACTRCTTCRTCCAGTGAGTTKCCATWTTTTGGGCCCMAACAACTCCCCCTAAATTTTTACAAAATTTAAAGSCCCCCATTAGAATCAACTTTTTCGARTWGTCCYAGACCTTGGCTTGCTTTGAGATAGACTTAAGACATTCACTATAGTATGAGACATTCATTACAAGAGTTATGTAMAGACAAAATGTGAGTGTTGTTTATTTTGATTTTTTTTAATGCAAGATCTTATTGGTCAACATATTCTAAATATTATAAAGACAACWTTTCATGATTTCAAATCTATCACTTGATAAACTTCGTTTGTTCCAAGGTATCATACAAAAATMTTTGATCTWAAAAAAGGTTACCATCACGAAACTTAGCATYCATTTCTCTTAKCTCTTGAACTRTATGTTATTCCTTTGTGAATTATTGTGGGAATAATGTTTATGTCGTCAATTATTCCTCTTTTATTGGTTGTCTTGGGTCTATCCTATGTTTAAAGTTCTTTTCCTAGTCTAGAGTTGATTTAATAAAAAGGTAAAATTGCTAATTAATAAACAACTTTCGATTTCCATGTATGGATCATGCTATGATTACGTTCCATTTTGGTGAGGTATCAACATATATTTCAAATGCATGGTTCTTAATGGTAGCTACAAGCTTAAGGCTCATTGAAATTTAAAAGGCATTAGTATGACCTATGTTTCAAGCATTTGATAATGGGAACAACAATTTGGAATGATGATCCTTGGTCATCGTGTTTTGATTTGGTCATCATACCATATCTATCGCATTTCATAATAGAGCCTAAAATTGATTGTTGGAATGTTTTCTTTAATTGAATTATAATTGAAATGTTTTTATTTTATATTTTGTTTTAATTTATTTTATAAATTGTTTGTAGTTTTCTTTTGTTTTTTTTTAGTAGCTATAGAATCATAACTACTCTCAAAATATTTGAGTTTATTTATTTATTTTGATTTCATGTTTTTTAGGTGTTGATTCTTTGATATGGAGTTATATTGTGACATGATTCTTACAACCAAATGCATGCAACAATATTCTAGAAACCTACATACCATTGCCAATAATCTGGATGGATTGGGTGTGATCAGAACTGAACAACTATTTTCGGATGCGATTTCTGGCCAAATGAAGAAGAATATGCAAAAACTAAAACATGGGATTGTTCACAACATCCCCAAGTAGGCTACAATTAGGGATTTTCTCCACAATGTGTGCGGTTTGAGAGATATCTGTGGTTCTTTCAAGGATACGTTTTTGTTGTGGCTATTTCCCAACGATACCCAAACTGATAAACCAATTATCAAATGGATCATATCAAGATATATTTAGATGGATACATGCAAAATAAACCCTGTGTGATCAGATCTTCATCCAATAATTTATTAAGGACAATCTATTGGAGATTAATGAGGATTTGACAAACCATTTTTGGGGAAATTGGTTCAGATTCGCCTCATTGACTTTTCTTGTATAAATATTAGGGTTGAAGATAGGTTTTAGGTGTGTGATGGTGGAGTAATGGATGGTGAAAATTTTGGGAGATGGACTACTCAATATTTTATTGAAGAATATATAATCATGCTTTAACTAAGGCTTCCATCCTGTAAGTTAAAAAGTTTTGTTTTCATTATAATATTTTGATATTATGGTTCATATTCTTCAAAGCATTTGATTATGAATTGATTAAAATTAGTTTTAGTATGTTTGATCAATCCATGGTTCATTATTATCATCTATACATTAATTCTTTCGATCTTTTAATATTCCATGATTCCAAATTGTATAGTTTCAGGTGCTTCTATCATTTTGATGCAATTCTTGAAATGTATTGAATTTCTTCATATACTTTGAGTTTGCACAGATCTATTTTCCCAATAGAAATTTATTTCTTATTGTAAATGGTCATTTATATCCTTAGCTGATATTAAATTTGTTCTTCCTGTATTATGAATGAGATCTGAATTGTCAAAGTGAAATGACTTCTCTTGGTATTTCCATAATATTACAATTATACAACTGTATGCTATAAATTTCTCTTAACATGCAAGTTGTAAGAGCAGATTGGCACAGGAAGACACAACCACACTTTTTCTTTAAATACTGACCTGTTATAGGTTATTGATTCTCTTTTTGTTTTGATTTATATTTTGTGAATGTAAATTTACATTTAATCTTAAATACTTTGTTTATTTAAGTTTAAACATTATTATTTACATTCATTTATTTTCATTTTTTAGTTTCAAGGTTAAAATTAGATTAGTAGTATGTTCTAGATCTATTTAATTTTGCATGAGATTTGATTATCTTGTACAACCTTAGTTTATAAGGTTTCTCGTAAATCTTGCACCTGTTTATTTGTATATTCTTTATATAAAAGTGTGAATAGAAAATGTATATACTATATCTTTGTTAAAGAATCGTTAGTTATTTTATTTTTGTAGTTTAGGTTAGATCCCTTTATCGGCTAACAAAGCCGTTAAACTTGTCAAGGTGAGTTACCTCAAACGTCTTGGGCTATTTAGACAACCTCGGACCAAAATCTCCATTCCAATTGACAAGTTTGTCACATATTCCTATCAACAAGATGCTACCTGGGAGAATGAATATGCCATGCGGGCTAAGTACCCACAATTTTTTGAATAAATTTTGAGATTTCTATCTCTGTTTTGTATATGCACTGAGGACAGTGAAAAAATAAGGGGGAGGGGATGTAACACCCTAGGTTTTGAGCCTCATATTATATAATGTATTTTTTTAATCCATGAAAGGCCAGAGTGCCCAAACAATTGAAAGAGGCCAGTGTGCCTACGAAATGTAATGTTTTGATCATTAATAATAATAAATACATCATTGGTTGATAGACATACAAGAACAAGAGTTATAAGGGTCTATGATTCCACAAGAGAGGAGTATTAAGGGGATACATACTTATTTTATATTTTATTTACCCATTATTGTCTTAATGGAGAATAACACATGATCTTAT
>JASDQU010204079.1:15088-26167 GCA_032191745.1 Picea mariana
CTAAGTTTATTCTTATTTCTCCTAAGATTCCAAAGCTTCAAATCTGTTGTTGGGGGGATTAGATGGGTGTGTCTGAGGCCAGTTTATAGGTTGAGTCCCCCTAGGTTGTTGTTTCTTATGTTTTCTTGAAACCTATTGGAATGAACCTTATGATTGTCATTATTATAAGGAGATGGAGTCATCTTAGAACATGACTAAGTTTCTTGAGCTTTAGGACAACTTTGGGAAAAATTCCCATACTCATGGAAAAAATTACATTTGAAAGTGTTGACAGGCTAGAATGACCCATTAAACAAGGTAAGGGCGAACACCCGATGTTGAGTCCCAGTTAGATCCACTCTTGATTGGAGTAGCGTTTCTGACCAGATTATGGCCTGGTTACCAAACTAACCAATTAACTAACTAAACATGAATTTGAGAACCATAGGCTCTCAGATGAATTAAAACTCTAAAGAACTACTTCTAGGCTAAGATGAGTATCTACAGTCCTAATATGCACTTCTATTCTACTCTATTCTAACCTATCTTAATCAGGAGACAACTAAAAGATAAGTGCAGTGGAATGTTTGTATTATTTGCGCAGAAACAATTCATATAAGCCATTAACATGAAATCTTAACAATACAATAAGTTAGAAACAAATAAATGATTCACTAATTGATCATAATGTTGCTACACTTAAAGTGAAAATTATGGTAACTGTAATCATATGAAAAATAGTTCAAAAGTAGTGCATACAACCAAAATTTGCATATCACAGAGGTAAACGTGCATAAATAGAAACATCTAATGCATACACATTAACACCACAATCTTCAAAAGTCTTTTTGGTTCAAATTAACTTGCAATAATAGTATTGTTCCGCCACATCCGAAAACCAAAAGTATTTTCTTATGGAAAGTCCCCCTTTTTTATAATATTGTGGTGACGGTGTACATTCTCCTCTTTCTATGATGGGCCCAAGGAAGTTTTCAAAAATGATTCTTCATGTTCCTAATGAAAAAAAATTATGAAGCAGAAAGAGCGAGACATCTGGAGCAATTACAAAAAAAAATTCATTACAAACTATTCTTCTCATGCATTTGGTTTTGATATTCTTCCCAGAGGGAATAATCCTTCATAATCTCTTCTAGCTTTCCAGATTGTATTTTTTCAATGATTAATTCCCCATTGCAAACTTTAGCAGACACTTCTTACTGTAACTCCTTGGATGTGCTCTTCACAAAGTGTTGAGTTATGTTGATGAGTCTGTCAGGATTTAACAAGTGTTTTTCCAAGGATTATTTCTTGACCTGCGTTAAAGTTTTAATGCTCACCTTGCTAGCTCTCATGCACTCCTCCACCTTGGTTATTCTTGTAGTGACAGGTGTTGCTTCATCTATGGGGGACAATGGATGCATTCTGAATTCCTCCATGATATTACTTAAGCTACTCCACAGCTTCATGTAGTCCTTATTTGCAGCTTCTTGTTCGATTTGAATATTCTTCAAGAAAGGTTTCCAAGTGTCAAAGAAAATCTGATGCATTAGCCTCTCTTTGCTTGCATACCATGGTAATGTAGTCGGGGGTGCATCGCACATTTCCTGCAAATTGAGAATTTTCTCAAAGGCCTCATTTGCTTCTTGATGTCGTCCTTGAATTTCCCTCATTATATCCTGCATCCTTAGTTGATCATCTCGGTCACCCTGTGTGTTATTCAACATATTTAGGAACTCTTTTTTCTCAAAATCCATTTTCTCATTTATCTCCAATGCTTGGGCCTTGACAATTTCCACAGTGAAAGTCAATGCCATGTTTTCTTCCAGAGATTTTTTTAGACTTTTTCTTTCAAACTCTAGTTCTCTATCATGGGTGTCCTGTTGGTTTTGTATCCTTTTCTCGAACTCAACGTTCATATCATCTCTTTGTATTTGCAATGCCTTGTTTATATTTTATGTGTTGAGAGCCTCAACCACTTTTGTGGCTTTCTCAAACTCTGAAGTGAGTTTGTCTCTCACATTTTTCAATTATGCTTCCAACTTTGTGATCCTGGTCTTGGCCATGCTTAAGGAATTGGTCACTTCAAGGACAGATGAGGAATTTAACCCTGCAAAAGGATGGAGGAAAGAGGTTTCCTGAACAACATTATCTTTTGGGTCAGGCCCAGCCTTCCATTCTACTACTCTCCCTGCAAATGAATTGGACTTGGTGGCTTCTCCTCTCTTTATTTTGTTTGATATTTTCCCAATGCTTTTCATTATGTCAACATAATAATAATATTTGATGGATACTATAGTTTCTTCAAAATTAAGAGCTTGCGAAGAGAAGGAAGGATCACTTTGGATGGGAGTGTAGTCCTGTGGTGGTATGTTTACAATACCCAGATTGGGCGTTGATGGGGTGCTTGGAATCTTTCTTGATTATTGTAATTGTTGTTGTTTCAACCACTCACCTACATTCCTTTGAGCCTCAGTCTCCTCGGTTAATCTTTTGGCCTATGCTTCATCATCCAGCCTTCTAGCCTCTGCCTCATCAACCATTCATTTGTCCTTTGTCTCATCAGCCAATCATTTGGTTTCTTCTTCAGCTTTCTTCTTTTGGAGGGCATATTGTTATGCTTTGGTTTCATTTTCTCTTTTGATTCTTTCCTCAGTTTTCCTCTTCTGGTACTCTTCCTCTACTTGAAGTATTTTTTGTTCTAACTCTTCAACTTTCCTGAACTTTTCTTGTTCTTTGATGTTTACATTGTTATGTTCTTTCTGGAGAAGTCTTTGAAACTGTTCAATTGTTACCCTCTTTATTTCTTCTTGTTCAAACTCAAGTTCATGTTTGGAAGCATGATTGGGTCACTTTTGTAGGACTTCTTCATTGAAGAGGACTCCTTTAAGCCTGTCTTCTTTGAAATCAACCACATGGATGTTAGAGTGGGTGAGACCAACAGACCTAACGTGGTTAACTGTAAGCTCATGTGGATCGTGGCCTTTTGGCTCTCATAGGAATATGCATACATCTTGTAGGGAATCAACCTATTGTCTTACATGAGGGCCATTAGAAATGGTATAATTCCCTATGTGGATTGGAAACATAGGCCAAAGTTTTTTGGTGTTGCTCATGAGAAGGGAGGTGACCCTTGTTCTTGTGGTTTGATAATACATTTCTCTTAATAGGAGACTATATGGGACAAAACAAGGTAAAAGATGTGGAGCCCTAGTAGAACCATACACCCTAACGTACGAGTAGTATTTTCCTAGGTACCAGTCTTCCACCCCTTCCATTCCAGTCTGGGCTTCGATGGAAATTTTGTGTGTAGGAAAACCAAAAAGTATAGTATAGAGAGGGGAAAGAATTAGTTACATATGTCATAAAAATATCTCTTGTAATTTATGCTCCATAATTCAGAGCAATACACATGTACAAGGGGTTGGTCTCGGTCCCATTTCCACCCTAGATCAATAAATTGTACAGAGGAACAGATGGCGTCAATCAGGTAGGTTGACATGTAAAAATAGGGCTTCCTCATACCTAGAATGTTTTTCATGTGTAGACAGATGTTGAAAGCTAGGATGTCTACCCAATTGAACACTTTTCTTGTTTTGACAATGGTATGGGATAGCGGTAGCCAATCTGTTTGAATGTCTATGATTTTTTCCTTTCCATATAATTGGTTCAGCATAGCGATCAACATTTTGTATGGGGCTTTGAATTTATAGGTTGGGACCAACTTATGTCCCTGCTTAAGAGTCTCATCCTCATCCACCCACCAATGTTTGATCAATTTAGCTAGGCCTTTGTTGCTTTGGGTGAAACCTTTCAATAATGGCTCATTGAGAGCGCAAGCAAGTGTGGGTATGTGATACCTTGTGCTGATATCTTCAAGACTTAGGGATGTTATTCATATTTTGTGCTTGTATATGATGGTCACGGTGTTAGGGTCTAATTGCTTGAAGCACCACTAAGTTGTTTCGTTGTCGGAAAAAAGGGTTGGTCGAGCATCAACTAGATGAATGTCACTTTTCTGAATATTCTGGTATACCTCTAGGTATTGAAAAATATTTATATTTCATCATACTTGAAGCTATGGTATTCATCGATGTAATGGGTAGTGTTTTTTACCAGAACCTCCACTTGGAAAGAAGAGGTTTCAGGTGCAGAGGTTGACTGAAAGTAGATAAAGCCCTTAATTCTTCTAGTATTCTGACTCGCCATAATGATATGTTACATGAGTCCTATATCACCCAAGATAAAACATGAATTAATCCAAAAAGATAATGCGACAATTGTAAAGAGACAAGCCATTAAATAAAAAACGTAATACCTACAATTTAGCCAGAAAAGATGGTTTCGGAGTATCACTGAGCTAGTCAAAGTATGTAGAGAATTTTACCATCTTATGAAGCAAAATAGGTTGTAAAATAAGAGTTTTGATCCAATTCATATGTATTAAATCACCCTTAAAAGCATAATAAATCATTTGTGTACGAAGATAGATTCAAAATCAGATCACAATCTCTATCATTAATGCGATTTAAGAGGGGAGATTGCCTAAATATTCATATTGGAATCGAGAGAGGGACTTAAATTTGAAAAACTAGCTATCATAATCGAATGTGTCGGAGTAGGAAAGTTCACAGGTTATTTTCACTCTGAGGGAAAAGGATCGAGGAATATTTTGTATCTTTCCTGGGTTTGTGTGTCGACATGATAGGGGCGCATGCCTAACAGGTGGGACCATCGGATTCATATCCCTGGAGGTAACGAAAGCTCAAACTTCATCATACCCCGATGGCATGGTATCGAAGGAGTATTCTCTGTGTCATAGATTTGTGTGTTGATCGCGGGTAGTTAAAAAGGATTCAAGATAAATCGTTAAAATTTATAATTCAGAGTCCAATAGAATCTGTAGATGTTAGCACTCTGAAAGAGTAGGTATCGAAAGTATATTCTTTTCTTCAAAAAATGGGTTGTCCCGAAAGACAAGGGAAATAGGTCTCCCAAAGGTTGCAATGAGAATTGACGACCAATCCTAATATTCCACGTTGTTAGATTATGATTACATGGGTCGTATTGATCTGAAGGTTTTATTTCATTGTTTTTTCTCGACCACCTATTGGTTGCCACATAGAATACAAAAGACACCATGTATGCTCGAGATAACTGAGTGCAAGAGTCAGAGTTTGGAACTATTCGCAAGGGGGAATACTTCGACAGAGATAATTCCGACAGAATCCTTTCCAATGTGGTCATCATAAAGGTTTCTGCTGGAATGTGATCAGTATGAGAATCATTTTAATTCTGACCAGACTTAACCTAAAGGGCGTGAGAGTGGAGAACATCAAGTTGGTTAAGTGACAATGAGCTTTGGGTGCCTGCAACAAGTGGATGAAACGATGACTTCCTGGGAAGGAGGATTGAGTGGCGTAGAAAAGGGGACCACTATTGACTATGATCTGCAGATAAAAAGGAAGATTGATAGACTATATAATCAGTAGGGACTACTTCTCCATGCCAACACCTTTTCAATAAAGTAAAACTATAGTACTCGTTAGAAAATTTTAGAATAGGGGAACCCATTTTAAATAAAAATGGGTTATTGTTTGGGGAGGCACAACAGAAAGGAACCTATTCATAATCAAGGGCCTGAAGATGAATCCAACCCTCCATATTGAGCTAAATCATCTATGACATTCCCTTTTAAAATTCCATTTTCACACATATTCTATCACATGTGGTAATATTACCCGTAATCTCAACATGAGTTAAATAATGGCCCAACTTATCTCCAATGGATTTGAAATTTCCTTCACCCTAGAAAATAAGCAGGAGGTGCAGCATTATGATCCATACATTAGTAGAAGAAATTTCCATGTCTGAGTTAAAGCCAAGATTCCAATGGGAAAGAAACAATCCCTTGGAGCCCTTGAAGTAGGGACTATATCTAAATATCAGGTCATGATCTTCACTGTTTTCAAATATAAATACATAAAAACATTTTCTGCATTAAAACACAACAACATGGTTTTGATTATCCCAATTCTTGGAGATCCATTCCAGGATAGTTCTAGGACTGTGGCAAAGGACTATAAACTTACCTAATAATCCTTTCTCCATCAGAATAATAGTGTTCGTTCTCTCCATAGAGGACCCCAAGTCTAGACTAGGGATGGATATATTCGCTTTTGGAAAATTTTCATTTCTCATAGCCTTTCTCACCAGTTGATTTTAAGCCTTTGAACAAGGAAGAAAAACCTTCCTCATCTAAGAAGGAAGGTCTTCCCATGGAGAAGTAGCAACAACCAACACCAGTCTGTGTACGCATCCAGAAGATTTGCCTGCAATGGAAAACTAGAGAGTAGGTCAGCAACAACACGCAAGCTCAATAAATCAAATACCGGTCACAACCAAAGATATATCTAGAGAACAAATTTAGAATGAGCAGAACTTCAACAAGGTCGGAGAAGGTAGCTAGGGAAAACCCTAGCCACAGAGAGAAGCATTCAAGTTCTGAGTCATTTCAGATGGAGAAATGATCAACATCCTCCCTAGCTCGGTTTGATTATCGTAAGTGACATGTTGAGCTCATAATGTGAACTAGATTATGTTCGGAATGAAATGAAAGTAGAGAAATTACAATGAAATACTCATGAAATTTTCCAGAAATAGAGAGATAAAACAATACTTGATTTCTATTAATGAAATAATTGTAAAGAGACTGTAAATATACAGAGTGCAAGACTCACTAGAATGGTGGCAGCTTTATCTCTAAGAAGAGATGTGACGGCTACGCTCATTTGCAAGAAGATGATTTCAATGAGGCTCTGAAGGCCTTTTTATGTTAAAAAGGAATGCCAAAACCCTAGACATCCAAAAACCTAACCCTGTGAGATGAAACGCAAAAAGTCATGTGGGCCCCGTTTGGGTAAGTTAGTACATTAACTTCTCGGGGTTGTAACTTTTGTAGACAATCTTCGTTTTAGGCGTGTGATAGCATGTTGGAAAGTTCTTTTCAAGAACTATGCATTATGTCATCAAACCTTGACTCTATCTATAGTTTGAATGTGGCGAGCCAAGATAACAATTTTTAGGGCCCCAAAAAGGCCCTGGAAGTACAACAAGATGTGATGACATGAAAACATACAAAATAAGCCATTTGGATTAGGTGGGAGGCCACCAGTATCCACCTGGAAGATGTGTATGGATCTAGACAGCCCTGGAAGTGTAGAACCCACAATTACAAAGAAGTACAGAAGAACGTGTTGAACTAAAAAATGGCAAAAGGAGTCATTTGGAACAGGTGGGTGGCCACCAATATCCAGCTGGATCAATCCTCCCCCCTTAGGAAGAAATGGTCTCCATTGAGTTGAGTTCCCAGGGAAGAGGGGAAAGCATGTTATGAATGTGAATCTCGGTGAGTTGCATGCTTTGCTGGAGAAGTTGTGTTGTTGGGTATGTGGAAGACTGTCACAAACCGATTGTTGGTGGGGTTGAATATGCTCCACCAACCTGTTGTCTCTAGGTTTGATGGGGCATTTTGTAGGCACCATTTTCGGTGAAGAAACAATATCTTCTTTCTCTTTGACAATCTGTTTTTACTGGATAGAAGGTGTTGAGGCTACAGTGGTTGTAGCGGTCGTATGTGCATCTTTTGAACGGAATATGAAGAGGATGAATTTTGCAGTATGAGAGATTACCTTGCGGCACTATTTTGGTGGAGTAGTAGTTGTAACTACCTCTGGTATATGATAGAGCTTACCTCCCTGAGTAATAATGACACTATGGGGTCTAGACTCATAGACAGCATGACATCTCCACATATATGGTTGGCCCAAAACCACATCACAGACATCAAGAGGGGAAACATCACACATTACCTCATCCTTGAAGGGCTGGATGCCAAAGAATAGGCGGCACTGCTAGCTAATACAGAGATCTCGTCTGTGGTGAAGCCACCGGATGTTGTATGGTTGTGGGTGTGGTGTTGTCGACAATCCCAACTATTTGATGGCCTTAGCTAAGATGAGATTCTTCTGGTTGTCGTTATCAACAATGAAATGCAACGGGGTCCCCGTCACCCACATATGTGAATGGAAGAGGCACTCCCCCTCTTCAGTATCTATTAATTCTTCTGGTTGAATTATTGCGGTCATGACAGTGGCAGTGGGGTATGCATCGATGATCTGTCTATTTTCAATATTTTCTAGATCGGATTATAAATCAAGTTTAGGCTCCATGTCTTTGACCTCGTCCACCAATGACTATTTCAAGCGACATTCATCGGTGTTGTGCCAGGGGATTTTGTGGAAGTCACGCCACTTCCTAGTGTCATTATGTGTCTTCCCTTTACCCTTTTTGTCCTGTGTCTTGGACTGGTTGTCTAGAGGTGTTTGGTCAGGGTCGTCTTTATTGTTCTTTAGTTGTTGCAAATTTGTAGACCCGAGTTCCCATTTGTTCCGGTGCCTAAATGTTTGCTCGATTTTGACAGCATATAGATAGGAAGCTCCCAAAGATGAGATGTTTAGAAAACCATTTCGGTTTGGATGTAACTATGCAGAGCCCCATGGTATTTCAGAACCAGACATCACTTGAGGTCCTTGATACCCAGCTTGGTGCGCAAGGTATGGAAAGTATTTGTGAACTCTGGCACTATTTAGATCTTATCCTATCGCAGTGTGTTCCATCTCATGTACTGGTATTCATAGTTATCAACATGATAGTATTGTTTTTTGACCGCAACCACAAAAAAATCCCAAGTGGGCTCGACCCCATATATTGCAAATTCCTCTATGGAAATTTTCTCCCAGTAAGTTTCCCACCAATGTTTGACATGGGGGAGAGCCTTGAGGAGTGCGAAGGTGATCTTTTCCCTATCGGAAAAAAATTTGAACAGAGAAATAACCTTCTAATAGATTTAACCATTTTTCTAGGGCATCCGCATCTATCTGACCTTCAAATATGGGAATATCAAAATTAACTTGTACCTTGAAGGGAGAGGTTCCACCAAAATGGTCGCTTGATGAAGATGTGCATGTTGCTATCGGCATGCATTGAAGAATGTGTGCAAAATTCTCCATCATTTCATCCCTCTGTCGCGCGAGAGCTTTCTCAAGCAATAGATTAATAGAATCTTATGCTCCATCATTTTTCTTTTATATCGCCATCGAGAGTTTCTTGGGAGTGCGAGAGTGATTTTCCTCAAGAGAGACAAACTGAAGACCCAACTGGCTATACTCAGACCTCGCCGAGGACATGCGTTGAAAAATGATCAAGAGCAGCCCGCTCTAATACCACTGATCCAGATTATGTTTGGAACGAAATGAAAGTAGAGAAATTACAATGAAATAATCATGAAAATTTCCAGAAACAGAGAAATACATCAATACTTGATTTCTATTAATGAAAGAATTGTAAAGAGACTATAAAAATACATAGTGCAAGACTCGCTAGAATGGTGGCAGATTTATCTCTGAGAAGAGATGTGATGGCTACGCTCATTCGCAAGAAGATGATTACAATGAGGCTCTGAAGGCATTTTTATGTTAAACAGGAATGCCAAAAACCTAACCCTAGGAGATGAAATGCTAAAAGTCATGTGGGCTCCATTTGGGAAGGTTAGTACATTAGCTTCCTGAGGTCGTAAATTTTGCAGACAATCTCCATTTTAGGGGTGTGATAGCCCATTGGAAAGGTCTTTTCAATAACTATGCATTACGCCATCAAACTCTGACTCCATCTACAATTTGACTATGGTGAGCCAAAATAACATTGTTTAGGGCCCCAAAATGAGCCTGGAAGTACAGCAAGATGTGTTGACATGAAAACATACAAAATAATCCATTTGGATTAGGTGGGAGGCCACCAATATCCACCTAGAAGATGTGTAGGGCTCCAGACAACCCCAGAAGTGTAGAACCCACAATTACAAAGAAGTATAGAAGATCATGTTGAACTAAAAACTGGCAAAAGGAGCCAGTTGGAACAGGTGGGTGGCCACCAATATCTTCCTGGATCATAATGAGTATATTATTGTATGGTCTTCGAGCCTTGATGTTGATCATCCTTGTGCCCTAAATATTCTATGGTTTACCTTGGGTACCATCCTCGAAATGAGAGGAAGTACTCGAGGGTTTTCCTCAAGCTTTGTAACCTAGGAAAATAAATAAATATATATATATATACAAAGTTATTGAAAGTTAAAAAAAATCTCATTCGACCCATAGGTGCTTTCAATTTCCTAGTATGAGGGAGATATTTAGTGGTTAACATGGAGTTGACACATGACATTTAAAAAAATATTAATAACAAAATGTAATATGTAAATAATAACAAAAATATTACTAGCAAAAATCAATACATAAATAAAGTAATTGAAAGTAACTTCTTATTCAGTCAATAGGTGTTTTTTACTTCATGGTATGAGGGAGATGTGTGATTCCCCATTCTGAAGGAGATGTTTAATTGCCTAGTAAGTTCAACATGGAGTTGACACGTGGAATATGTGTGTGTGTGTGTGTGTGTGTGTGTGTGTGTGTGTGGATTTATCGTGCACCAAGAGGGATCAAATCCCTCTAGGTGCAAGGCTTTCCTCAAGTTTTTCACTCTAAAAAGAGGTTTGTACCTTGAGGGATTGATCCCTCTCGGCGCATGATAGATCCAGATTTAAGATGGATCTACAATGTTATAATAAGTTTGGGCATTGGACCAATATTAAAACATAATAGGATGAAAGAATTTGTTCTCATTGTGATACTAAGAAGATAAAGGATGAAAAGTATTTTATCTTAAAATTTCTTATGTATACTCACATTATATATCAATCTCAATTTCAAAATATTTGTAATACTAACTGGCATAAATCCATCTTAACTCCAGATATATCATGCACCACGAGGGATCAAATCCCTCGAGGTGCAAACCTTTCCTCAAGTTTTTTCTAATCTTAGAAAAGTTTTCACCTAGAGGGGCTCGATCCATCTCCTCCCATGGTAGATCCATAGTTAAGATTGATTTACACTTGTCAACTTCATGTTGAGCAAGGAATGAATTACACATCTCCCCCACACTAAAAATCACACCATTGAAGTCAATTCCCACTAGCACATATGA
>JASDQU010204080.1:0-11736 GCA_032191745.1 Picea mariana
AACTTGTTCCTGGAACGCTTCTTTGGTGACTGACAAAGATTTGAGAATTAAGTTTGGATCTTGAACCTCGTTGGCAGTTCCCGCTAAGTCCATCTGGAGCAGGCTTGTGAATAAATTTTCCTTTTCTAATATGACTTGTTTACATGATTTGACAGTGAGGTGCAGGTTCTCAATTTTTTTTTGCCAGCATGCTTTTACTTTTTTGGTGCACTTTGGGGAGGGGAGTTTCTCCTGTCTTCTTTTTAGTTCCCATGTGTTCAGGGCATAGTTGGCAAAAGGGTCCAACACCTGATGACAAAAAAGTTGTTCATTTTTAAAATTCACCTCCAAATGTTCAAGCAAATCATTGGCCTTCTTTCCAAAGGAAACTAAATTTTGCGATGTTTCCCAGGCTTCAGTAACTAGCTGCATTATTTTGTTGATGTTGTTCTCTACAAGGGCTCTGGAGCATGCAAGGAGGGTAGAGGATACTTTCATCTTCACTGCAGTGGTAGAAGGCATGATTTTTGCCAAAGGACTAGCAAATTCTGGTGTTGCAATGAAAGCTTGTTCAAATTCGTTGAGGCGATGTTTCAGATTGGCATAATCCGTCTCCATTCCTCCAATGGAATCGCAAAGAACGTCACTGGTTACCTGGTGAAATGAGCAGATTTTGGACGGGGTCATTTGGTTAAAGTCAATCTCTATTCAAGATTTTCCTTTCCTGTTTGTTACATCTCTCTTTTCAATGACCATACTTTTAGATTGGCTATAAAAAATAACGCTTTGGATTACGAAGGATTCATCTATGTCAAAAAATTCGGTGTCAGATATGTCCAGCACAGATGACCCAATTTTTTGCATC
Organism: Picea mariana; assembly: GCA_032191745.1. Taxonomy (NCBI): domain Eukaryota; kingdom Viridiplantae; phylum Streptophyta; class Pinopsida; order Pinales; family Pinaceae; genus Picea; species Picea mariana. The sequence goes on from JASDQU010204080.1 coordinate 845, forward strand.
TACTCAGCTTCAATTTCAATTTGCAGTTTTCCACTGTCAATTTCGGGTTCCTCTACGTGGCCTGCATTGTTTTTTCTCTTCTTCGTTAGTGGAACTTTGTGAGAACTATCAATATTTATGCGAGGAGGGTTCTTATCTGCTCCTCCGTTCGAAGATTTCTGGGTTGTTTTCTTACTGGGATGGACCGTCGAAGCAACGCTCCGTGGTGTCGTGCTCTTGGGAGTGCTGGCGGGGGGTTGGGTACTCTTCTCACCAGATACTTTACCATGTTGTCTGTACAATTCAATTGTGCCTTGCAATGTCTCTGCGTCACAATGGGTAGAAGCAGGATTGTTGTCGACACAGTCCCTGTCTTGGGTCAGGTGTCTATGGATAAAAGAGGTGTTAAAGCCAACACCCAGTAAATGTTCTCCAAAAATGCCATTGGATTCGAACCCTTTTAGCCTTTCAGTGTATGTTAGATTCAATTTCTTGAAATGGGCAACAAACTCATCAATCTTGTTGATGTTTCTGCACACGAAGTCTCCGACTTTCTAGGGCAGAGGAATGAACTGTTTTTTTTTCTTATCGTAGAAAAAATGCAACCAGTGGTTGTATTGCCTTGCTATTTATGCAACAAACATCTTGTTCGTGATGTGGCATGGAAGGAAGGCAGGATTTTCCTTAGAGCCAAATACTAGGAGGAGACTGTGATTTTTCTTTTGCTGAAGTGTGCCCTTCTTGTTCAAAAACTTGCTTGCATGGCCAAACATTCGTGGAGCATCCTTGCCTAACAGTAAATCTTTGAAAACTGAGACAAAGCCATTAAAAACTTCATAAAAGCAATGGGAGGCCTTGTGTCTCCACAGGGTGTCATGCCAGAATGTTACTGGGTCAAATCCAAAGTTTATTTTATTGGCAAGAGAAAGTTTTGGAAACGAGCAGCAATACACAATTGCGAAAATCAAGTAGGATGACATATAAAATTTATTTGATTCTTTGAATCGTGACAACTGGGAACTTAGTTCAATGGAGATTAGCTTTCCCCAATCGAAAATGTATTGTTCCTTGACTGTGAAATACAAAATATAAATAATTATATGGGAAATGTTTGTTGTGGATGCTTGTCCTGTTATTCTTGTAAACAACCAAGCAAATTTCCTGAATGGATTTCTAAAGGAACTTACCTGGAGCCTTGTGATATCTTCAGGAACTGTTGTCAGGTCTTCGAGGAAGTCGACTAAGATGTCCAACCCGTTATGATTTTTTTCTAGAAACTGCTTGCAGTCTTGTCCTATGAACGTTAATGTTGGTTTTAGCAATTTCAACATGTCGCAGAAAAGCTGAGGTGACAAAGAAACAGGAGAATGGTTGCGCAATGGAATAATTCTTTGGCCTGGAATATATTTTTCGGTGCACCAATAGACCAGCTCTTTACAGTCAAAAACCTCAGGGACTCAGCCTGCACGAGTGATTCCGGAGGTCCAAATCACTTCGTTCTAGGCGGAATGAGATGAATAGTAAAAATATGCCCTGGACCACTGGAACCTTTGGTCCTCTTCTGCGAACATATTTACTGTATCTCCACAAAACTGTTGTCGACCCGCTGCCATAGGTCTACAAAGACATTTATTTGTTTCAAACGATGAATGAAATGAAAGGTTTGAAGGGATAATACAACCCTACGTAAATTTTGGTTGAAAGCGTGTGAATGGGAGATGTCCTCGAGACTTTCATTGATTAATGACAATCTGGACGGCTGTTGCATGATGTGTTGTTAACATTAAACACTACTAATTACATATATATAAATGAGAACATGGTGGATATTGCAATGAGCGATTAAGCATTGCATATTTCTTGAGCGGCCCAACACGATGACGCGTGTTGGAGATGAACAATCGGAAGGGACAAAATAAGTTTCCGCACATCTTGGTTTAATGTGTAATAATAGGATATCTCCTCGAGTTTTTCACCCTTTAATGACAATGTTGACAGTTCTTGCATGGTGACCTGTTAGCATCAAAGGTTTCTAATTGCATGGCAAGAAAGTACGGAGGTTGCGGGCAGGGGAAAAAACCGCTACAAAATAGGGTTGCAAGGTGCAACTGTTGAAAGTGAGGGCGTCAGGGTCAAATTGTATGTCTTGGAACTTTTTGATTGCAATACATGTAACCCACCAACCGTGGCGATAAAATTGGCTAAGTATGGAGAGCAATAGCGGTCGATCGGAGGATTCGTGTGATTATATAGATGGAGATAAATATATCTCAACCCGCCTACACTGGAACCCGTGTTTATAAAAAGGTGACTATGTATATAACCACAAAGCGATAATACAAGGGAAGAAGAAAAGGGAAAAAGGACCAACTAGTCCGCAGTGGAAATGTGAATCACGGAAATTTTGAGTGCAATATGCATATCAAGGAAGAAGAAGCAGCAGACTTCGAATGCGCTAACCTAAAACACTGACTAAGAATTTGAGATTTCATGAATCTGTGAACAGGAGGATCCAAAATAGGGTCAAAGGTCCGGATGGTCAAATTGTATTATTCGGAACATTTGAATGCACAATCTGTAACACGAAAGAGGGGACGATGTCGGAACCTGTAGTCAATTTCTATGTTGTGAATGGCTAGATGCGAACTGTTTCGTATTGTTGTGTGCAGTTTTCACTTGTAAGAGTCATTAGTAAGAGCATATAAAATGTATATTAGGAATCACATTTGTCAACCGTGGTACAGTGAATCTTGCGAGTTCGAGGAACATGCGATAGAATTGTAGATTTCCAACCCAACAACCGTGGACATAAAATTGCCTAAGGTGTGATTATATACATGGAGATAATGAGAGCCATAATACAGGGGAAGAAGAAAAGGGAAAAAGGCGAAAGGCGTCGGCGATGGAATTGTAGATCAGGGAAATTTTGAATACAAGATGTGAACCCGGTAGTCAATTTGTATATTGCGGAGGACTGGAGTAAATAATTTGAATGCATAATTTGTAACATGGAAGAGCGGATGATGTCAGACCCACACCTGTGTCCAATTGTCAGTACTAAGAGGTAATTTAGTATTGAAAATAATATTTTAAATTCTATTAAATACTTCATAGGGATTAGTATCCGTAAACAATGACAATCTCCACCCCGCCAGCCTTGCATTCTGTGTGTGAATTTGTATATCGCAGAACTTGAAGGACTATTTGTAGGACAAGGAACAATAGAAGTTCAATGTCGAGTCAGCCAGTCCGCAGCTCTGCTTCTCAATTTGTATATCGCAGAATTTTGGGTGCTATTTGTAACACACGCAACAATGGAGGGCCAATTTTGAGGCCGCCCACCCAAGAACCCGTGATCATAAATGTCAGTAAGTATGAAAAGGAACAGTTTCTAGTTCAATTATCCATGCGAGGATATAGATGGAACTAAAATTGGTCCCAACGCGGCAACCATGGACATAAAATTGGCCAAGTATCAAAAGCAACGGTGGTCGGTCGGATTTGTTGTCTGATTGTATAGATGGAAATAAAGATATGCCAACCCACCAACGTTGGAGCTGCATATTTCATGAACCCGCCAAAAGGAGGATCCAAAATAGGCTGTGAAGGTATCCGCAGAGGAGGCGAGGCTCGGACCTTCTAATTGTATTGCTCTGAACATTTGAATGCATAATCTGTAAGACAGAAGAGCGGATGATGTCTGGTAGTCAATTTGTATATTGCGGAGATTGCAATTCCAACTGCTTCATACCTTTGTGTCCAGTTGTCACTAATAAGTGCTAATTTAGTATTCTAAATAAATGTTTAGATACTGTTAGATACTTCACAGGGATTGGCATCCATAAACAATGGCAATCTACACCCCACCATTTATGCATTCCGTGTGTCAATTTCTATATCATGGAATTGGGAGTGTTGTTTGGAGGACACGGAACAATAGAAGTGCAATGTTGACTCGGTCAGTCCGCAGATTCGCTTGTCAATTTGTATATCACAGAATTTTTGGTTCTATTTGTAGTCTATGGAGCAATGGAGGCCCATTTTTGAGCTCGCCTACGCACTCAAGAACCCATGATCGAAAATGTCGCTAGGTATGGAATGCGGAATTTGTGCGTGCTTTATAGAATATCATGTCCATATTTTATAGTCCCATAATACATGGGAAGAAAATAAGGGAAAAAGGATGAAGGTGTTGGTAGTGGAATTGTAGATAATATACGAGAACAAGAGAAGGGAAAAAGAACTAAGTATCTCGCAGAAGAACATCAGGGTTCACAAGTGTCGGCCCCGTAGTGACGGGCATAAAATTGGCTAAGTATGGAAAGGAACAATGCTCGGTCGGATCCGTCATGCAAGGATATAGATGAAGATGTTAAAGCATGAATTGCAGATGACGGAGGTATCTTTCGTACCACTTTGTCCACTTGTCACTAATAAGAGCATTGTTGATGTATATCAGGAAGGATGCGAAGTTGGTAGGGATGGAAAGTAGCAACATATACTTTGAATGAAGTCAATGTGTATGAGGAACCTGCGATGAAATTGTAGATCACGAATCTTTTCAATGCAAGATGTATATTGCAAAATGATAAGCAGTTGGGTTCGCAAGCGCCGGACCCACAGCGGTGGGCATAAAATTGGCCAAGTATGGAAAGGAACAAATCACTGACGTTTCACTGCAACATGTATATGACGAAACAGGGGACATAGGTGCTAGGTACCACGAACCCGGGACATGGTGCCCAGATAACTGGGCAAGTATTGGCCAAGACAAAGTTATGATATCTATTTAAATATTTTTCATACTAGCATCTATCAATAAACAAAGTTTTCAGATTTATTTGAATAGTATTCATAGTAATATATATTAATGGATTGGTTGTTTCAAATGCAAATGATCTCCCAATCTGCAAGATGCTTCTCGGCTTGCAAATTTCGCTGGAACCTAAAAATATTTTACTGCAACATGTACATAGTGCAACAAGAAACATGAATTTGCATTGTGGTCTCAACGACATAAACTCCTTATCATCTATTCATCTTGTATTCGTTGCAATGAGATCAACAAATGTCGGCTCTCCATAAACATCAATATCTAAATTAAATTAAATGCAATCAAAATTTGGTGTGAATTTTAAGTAATTAAATCATAAATTGCAGATTACGGAAGTTCTTAGGCTGGAAGATGTATATGACGGAACAATGGACATAGTTGTTTAATACCACACCCAAACATAGTTGCCTAAGCTTTGCCGAAGAGGAAGTTTTTTTGTATTTATTTCAATGATACTAATATTAGTGTATATGCACAGATATTATCAAATAGAAGAAGCTGCAATATATCGAACAAACTTCATAGGAACATTGCATCAACAGTTCATCTGCCTTGTCGTTACTCATTATTAATTCTATTCACGGAACCCAAAGAATGGGAGCAACACGGGTCCTCCAATTTCTTTCTTTAAATACAGGGCCGCCGCCACATAAGTATGGCCTATGAAAAATTATTCTTACATGTAAAATGTAAACTAAAAATAGGCCAAGTTTTATTTAGATTTAAGTACTGGGCAATAGAAAAAAAAACCCTGTGTTTCATGTTTAACCACACAGGGGAAGAAGGTAGAAAATACAATTAAAACAAATACTAGAAATTGGAAAATACTGTTAAAAAATAAACCGAAATTATTCTATATTCAAATAAGGTGGGTTACAAATTAAGTCGAGGCTATTTTCGACAACGATTATGATTTTGCCTGCCGTCGACCAATTTAAAATATGTACATTGATGAAGCTTCTTCACATTTTTGTACTTAATCGGTGCTGCCAAGTACATCTATCCCACTTTTTTGAATATCTTCTCTCTTCCAGATATGGCCTGCTTGCAATGCATGTTTATTCAACATTCTGTTCTTTGTCAAGTATTAATTTCTCTCTGTTGTCGAAAATTTGGGGTTTAAGGTGCTTTGCTTGCAATGTTCCTGACCCTTGACATCCGAGACAACTTACAAATGCCATTTAGGCCGATTTCAAAGTGGAAGGAGTCATTCTATGTCACAACAGCTAAAGCAGTGGAAAATAATTCAAGTACGTAGTGACTGTTATTCTCCCTATATTCGATCATCTGTTTGGTTGAGAATCCTGCCTGAGGATTTGAATGTGGAACTTCTTTGCTTTATTGCAGTAAATTGGAAGGAACATCCAACCCAGATGAAAAAAGAAACTTTGTTGAGGTACATAACTTCTTCAGGCAGTAGAGGTGTGGCAAGTGCATCAAATGATGTTGAATGCACCAGAACAGGTCTGGAAAGTGTATCAAATGTTGTAGATGGCATCAGAATATATCTTTGTTCATGGCCATGGAGATATGGCGGGCCACAAAAAGGTCTGGAATGTTCAGAGGTGATGCCAAATATGTAGACTCTACAACTACATCCAGAGAAAACCGAACAAACTTTCACAAAGAACATAGCTTTCTGTCAAGTCGGCTACCAGACCCAGATGCAGGTCATCATACTATGAAATAGAAACTTTTGCAGTGATAATATGTCATTTTATCCACCCATACAGTTTCTACTACCCTCCACTAAGGTAGACAAATACTTGTGCAATCTGTACAACTTGATACACTTGCCAAATCTATGTTGTTGGAAGAAACTGTATACTTAAACGAAGAACTATTTTGCACCCGACCTCAAAATCCATTACAATTCCCAGCAATAAAACAAAGAAGTTCAACCAACAAATCTACAGCTAGCATTTTCAACGAACCAAAGCATCGAACACAGGGAGAACACCAACCAGAACATACTTGTTCTATTTTTTTCATCCTCTCTAAGTTTCTCTTTGAATAACAGAGTTTTGATTTTACTCAAAGCCCACATCACATAAAACCAAGCTCTATTCTTTCATATGCTCGTCAATCGCATCTCTAAGTTGTCTTACATGTGCATGACCAAGAACATTAGAACGAAGGCACCCTAAAGCGCAACTCTTTGATCATAGAGAGAAATGGAAATAAGTATTTAAAAGTAAGGCTGGATGGTCTGCCGTAGATTTTGTGTTGATTCGTTTTAATGACAAATGCTCTCGATATTTTCACTTAATAATGCCAATCTTTTTTAATATGTACGCTCAATAGTGACTACTAGCATGTATTAAAATTCCCATACCAAGAAGATTCTGAAATCTGACATCTAAGATATGCACAATATTAAAGAGGGACATGACGTTAAGGCCTATGTGGGTGACACGTTCATGAACTTTGTCGAAGCTTTTAAGAAAACTAAAACTACACAAGCAAAAAATAAAATAAAAAGTATTTCGCAAATTCAAAATGCAGGCAAAAAGAAATTACCAGATCCGATAATATTCGTCTGTCTATTCATATTAATGGGAGATGTCGTCTAGTTATTAAATCCCATAATTTAGAAATGCTCAATATTAAAGAGGGACATGACATCAAGGTCTCTGTCGTCGACACGTTTGTGAACTATGCTGAAGCTTTGAACAAAACTAAAACAGCACAAGGAAAAATAATAATAATAATTTCGCAAATTTAAAATGCAAGCAAAAACAAATTACCAGATCCCATAATATTTGCTTGTCTATTCATTTTAATTGGATATGTCCTCGAGCTTTCCAGTTATTAAAGCCCATCTTTTTTAACCTGTCTGCTCGGTTCTAACTTTTCAAAGAATATTTAATGTGTATTAGGTAGCGCAGAAGGTAGCAGGGATGGATCCCTATGTAACAGACGTTACTACTATTGTTCTGTTTTTGTTCACGAGCGTATGTAAAATGTACGCAAAGAAAAGTAATTCGAGAATGATAGTTGTTTTGCAGGAGCCCTTGAAATTCAAATAGTGCGCAAGCCCGATTTTCATTTTTTATATCGCGGAACTGTCCGTTCTATTTTTAGAACACGGAACAATAGGGACCGAACCAAGAGCCCGCCATCCCAAGAACCCATGATCCAAAAAATGCTCACTATTTTTTTTGTGTGTTTTTTGTCCACCAGGGCATCTAAAACGCACGTAAAGTAAACTATTTCGACAATGTTAACTTTTTTGGACATGACGGCCTTCAAATTCAAATAGTTCGCATGTCTGATTGTCAATTTCTATATCGCCGAAGTCTCCGATTGTCAATTTTCAGCCGCCTACCCTGACAACACGCGATGCAAAAACTGATTAAGTATGGGATGATGGCTTCGTGCAGGCTGTATATATCTACTCTATAAAATTACATATTTGCTATGTTTAATCTATGCTGTCTATGAAACCTATAATTTGATAAATTTCAATGTTTTCTGTCCAGGAGCCCTATTGTTAAAGAAAACTAACGAAGGCGTGTCCATAATACTGGCTTAAGTATGGAACCCAACCGCGGTCGATCGGAATGATCGCAAAATTCTCACTGCTGACTAATTGTCAATTTGTATATTGCGGAACTCTCCTATTGTCAATTTTCAGCCACCTAGCCCATCAACCCGCGATGCAAAAACTGGTTAAGTATGGGATGACGTCTCCACAGTCCAGGAAACCTATAATTTCATAAATTGCATTATCGTTTTCCCAGGATTCTTTTAAAGAAAACTAATTTGGGAAACCTAATGTATACACCGAACATGACCTGTCATATTCCAATATAACCTATTCGTGAAGCCACGTCCATAAAAGTGGCCAACTATGCAACCGAACGGTGGTCGCTCGGAATGACCACATAAATGCGAAAAACTAGAGTCAAACACAGTTTACAACAGGAAAGTAAAAGGGAGAGAACAGTTATATCTCCCACACAGCAAAAGCCATTGTCATAACTATAAAACCATAGTAAGACAGAATCCATGTAAAAAGCATTGGCAACCATGAAATATATTTTGAGAACAACAAACTTTGCTTCAACGCGTAACAGATGCAATTTACATCTCCTGCAATTCTTTAGTCTGTTATTTTATCTTAATAGTATTCTATGCAAACTATAGTGCAAAACAAAATGCGACCAAAGATCCAACCGCAGATGCAACATCCCAACATTTGCAAACCCTGGCCAAACAAGAACAAGCACCAAACAAGAACCCAGCTAAGAAGCACTAAAAGGCCCAACTGCAGGCGCAGAACTGGTACCCTGCAAAGTCGAATCAAGCAACAATAAACAACATACAGTGAAGAAAGAATCAAGCAGCAACCACCCCCCCAGGAACGATGTTGTTCCAATCGCGATTGCATAAACCCAAACGTCCAAACTGCAACAACACGAACAAACAAGCAAGAAGAATGACAACATGCAAATAAGAAATCAGTGGCATGCAAAAAGCAAGCATGGACCACCGAACCAGCAATGCCACTGGAGCATAGAAAAATTAAAAACAGAAGAAAATGTTTTGTAACAAGTCTGTTAAGTAACCATTCAACACAACCAAACCTGTTAGGTAAATATTTAAGTTTGTCAGAAATGCACTGTAAACATTTAAGAAAAAAATTCAATGTGGCAGGACTCTGACATATCCCAAAAACAAAAATTATATTTTTTGTCACAATAATTCGAACACCACAGAATGTTTTGGAAATCCAAACTTTGGATATGCCACCATATCTAACATTGCCATAAATTTACCTAGCATAAAATGCTAAACCAAACATTTGAATTAATGCTAGCTTTAATCCACCATCAATGAATGCATAACAAAACATATGATTCAAAAAAGACCATATACAGTCAAATACTTTGGATATGCCAACATATATAACATTGGGAATAGCGAAGCCGACAATAAGACCTCCAATCCCTTGTCCAATCATATCATGACAAATATGGTACTTTTTTTTTTATATAAAAATCGATGTTTTTAGTTCCCTGGTTCCAACAATAGATAATATGGAAATATTTGTGGTCAAAGGACAGACGAATATGAAGTCAACGATTTATCGATCGCTATAGTCCCTCTACGCCTATGACAGGGACTAATAAGGGTGATAATAACTTAGTTGTTAATTAGCACTAGGAGAGTTATTTACTAGTATAAGTTGACTCATTATAGTTATCCAAGGAAAATTGCATCTTCTAAAATATTTTATTGATGGTGTGTAAGGAAGCAGACTTTCACTCCCACCACAAGTCTTTTGGTTTTGGGTCATTACCCTCTTTCTTTACATCCAATAAAGACTATATATAAGGTCATGACCAAACCAAACACCAAATTGATGTATGGGACCCCTTGTTTTGGATCCCCTCCACCTAATTTGAATACATTTATAAAGTGTGTTGAATATATTTATATTAAATTATAATTTTAAAATATTTATTATAATATTAATATTTTTAACATTTTAATTTATTAGATGGTGTTTTTTTTTTCAATTTTTTTTAATATAAAATAAATTAAATAATTTTTCTTTAAATTTTATATATCAAATTTGATTTAATAAAAATTAATCATCATTATCATAGTATATAAATATAAAATATATTTATTTATATATTTTAATGTTTTCACTAAATATATTAATTCTCATAATTTTATTATCTTTAAAATTTAATATCATATTTGATTGTAGAGTGGATACGAAACATCATTTTGAGATGTGTACACTATAAAGTGAAAAAATCTTATTAGTCCCTATCGTAGGCATAGAGGGACTCTAGCGATCGATAAATCGTTGACCTGGCATTAGTTTGTGTGTTGACCAGAAATATTTCGCTATTGTCTATTGTTGGAACAAGGGAAGTGAAAATATCGATTTTTATATAATAAAAAGTATCATGTTTGTCAAGATCTAATTGGACAACGGATTGGAGATCTTATTGCCGCCTTCGTTATTCCCAATGTAAAATATATTTGCATTTCCAAAGTATTTCGTAGTATATAGTCTTTTTGAATCATAAATTTTGTTATGCATTCGTGGAACGTGGAT
>JASDQU010204081.1:1176-11353 GCA_032191745.1 Picea mariana
ATAATTATTGTTAAAATAAAACATTATTAAAAAAATTAAAATTAAAATGAATACAATAAAAACAAAATTAAATAATTAAAATAAAAACAAAAACAAATAAAAACAAAACAAATAATAAAAATACATATAAAACAAAACTAAGTAATAAAAAATTAAAACAAAGTTTAATTAAATAAAACAAAATATTAAAATAACTATATAATAAAACAAAAAAAATTCCCCCCGGATGGGGTGATAGTGCAATCCAAATGGCACAAGGAGGGAGTACGGGTAGGCCAACGAGGCAGGGAGCCATGTGATGCGCTCGTGCCAATGCCCGTCGCCTCGACCCTACATTAAATCGACCTTACGTCGTTGCAGCAACTTTAATTCGGGTGCACCCGTCCCCTTTACGAACTTCTCTATGGCTCTTCCATCTGTATTTGCTTCTCATCCTCGCTCGCGGACAAAATCTCACTTCCCTCCGCTGCCCTGGCCTGGTTTAGACTAGACTTTCATGGTGTTCACAGCCCATGCCCATCTCCAGGCTCTCTGCATTTGCCTAGAGCACTTAGTCTTTTTCTGCTTTCAAACGACGAAACTTATGCCACGTCAAAGAGGATGGCCGCAAAGAGGCTCTCCATGGAATCCTCCCTGGCCCCGACCCTTTGTCTCTCCCCCTGGTTTTCCTTCCACGATCTCCTCGCCACCTCTGCAATCCGAGCTAGCACCTCTCGCCTCCTCCACCTCGCCTGTCTCTCGCTTTGAATGCTTAGCTATTATCGATAGCTCGTCGGGCTCCTCTTCACGACACCTTGCCATCCCACCGAATTCCAGAACCTTCAAGCCTCCCCATGCACCAGTAGTTGGCTCCTCAAGGCCTTCCATGGGGGCGCCACCTCCTGTTCGAAGGGCCCGAAACAACGCGAACCCGTCTTCTGACTCCATCCTTGACTCGCAGCTGAAAGAAAGCTTTACCATTCTCTATGGTTTGGTCTTTGAACTCCGTCAGGGGATGGAGGACTTCCAATTCCGACTGCAGATCACGGATGGAAAGATCTCGACCCTCCTTCAGATTCTCTTCTTGTTCCAAGATGCTTTCCCCTCCAACCCAGTAGGCGCGACTACAGGACAGCATGTGCTACATGACACCTTGCCAGTCGCCAACAGGGACACGAGCAATGTGGTCGCTGACATGCAGATGGATAGCACAAGGACACTCGTTGAAGAGGAGCCTTGGTACAAGGCCGTTCTTGCCACCTGGCCAAGTTATTCGCCAAGTGTTTGATCCCATAGGGGTTCTTTACTTTTTAGTAGTCTCTTCTTTTAATTACTTTCCACTCAGCTTAGTTCTGTTATATAAGACTGTTAGACTATCAATGCTAGACTTACCTGGCTGACTGAACTGGTTTCCCCTCTATTGGGGTAGTTCAGTAACTACAGTACGGTTACTATCATGTTTTTGTATCTCTGGTCTGGTTTTTTGAAGGCCCTTTATAAATAAAACTTCTTACTTACAAAAAAAAAAAACAAAAAAAATTCAAACTTATACTAACTCTATCCTAAGTCCCATACTCCATACATCTCATCCCAACCAAAAAACAATCGACGACATATAATCTTTTCGGACCCCCTGCCATCTGAACTTTAACGAGGGGATCTGAAACGTGGTTTTAACTAATGCCACTTGTCACTCTCCTGTGATTTCGGACCCCCCCTAAAACCACTTACCACTCTACCCTCCCCCCCCCCCACCTCGAAAACCACCTTTCCCCAATTTAAAAACCGTTTTTGCACGTAGTTTACCAATCATTTTCTGAGGCGATTTCCGGGAAAACTAGGATGAAATTTGAGAAACTGAAAGTTGTTTTTTCTCAACATGGGCCAAATAACAATAACTTCTCCCATATTTCTCATAGCTATTACATATTGGGATAATCGAGAGCATCTTTGAGCCCTATCTTTCGAGATTCGATATTTTCTTGTTTGAGACATCTATTTCAAACCCAGATCCCGGGCAACTGGAGTTGAATTTCAAAAAACAAAGAGAGGTTTTTTCTCAGAACAAGTTGATCTACAAAACCACCCCCAGATTTTACACAGCTATCTCAGAGTGGGATAATTGAAGACTTCCTTGGACCCTATTTTTTTTCTGAATTTCGAGAGGCGAATAATTCAAAAGAGAAAGATGCCAAATGGGTCAAATTGACTGGGCAAAGAACATACATTGAAGAGACAGATATATCAACAACCTCCATCAAATCAACAACCAAAAACTTGTGCGGATCTGAAAATCCCTTTATTTGTGTAATTAGAGATACAATTAGTTTACATATCCCTGAAATAAATCCCGATCAATTATGACAGGATCATTTGTAATAAGTTTATAAATACTTCTCATTTTGAAGAATGAAGGGGCGAAAAATTTGTAAGAAGGAAGATGATCATTTGATGTAAAGTAGTTCACTGAGGTCAAGGGACCTTTTGCAGTAATACAAGACAAATTGTTTCAGGATTCATGTGTCATTTCTATGTGGTGAAGTGCCTCTTATGTAACTTGTTTTCTCAGTTTCCATATTTTTTTTTATTATCTTACAGAATGTAGGAGGACATAATTTTTTGAAATATACACTCTGATTCTGACTGTAAGTAATTTAAATGTTTTCCTCTGATATTTTGTGGCAAACTTCTTAATTGCCATGTTGCTCAATCGATCCTGTCTCTTTTCTCCTATTTCATTTCATCCAAATTTACAAGATCCAGTAATATGTCTACCTTGCCCTGTTTCACTTGAGGTTGATATTTCTGCAAATTGATCACCCAAGCCTCTTTGACTCCACTTCCCAATGGCCCTCCCTTGTTGTTATAACCAAACAATTTAAAAAACAAACCTTGATCCATCATAACTAGCCTAATATTTTAATCTCAACAAATCTAAATCCTATAGAGAGATCCCTCTCTGACGCTGGCAGGGCTAAATCCCAGCTTCCAAAGTGGTTTTGTGGTTACCTCTGTCAACTTCTTCCTCAGCCAAAGAAATTACAGAGTGCTAACATAGTGGTGGCCATACTGGGGATCTTCCTCGGAAAAGTGTATCAAGTTCTAGATCTGATTACTGATGGTGAACAGTGATTAGACACAAGAAGGTTGAATTATTCACTTGGCAACTCCATGTTCAAAGTATCCAGAGCTTCAAAATTTTCAAGGTGACTCCATGTTCAAAGTATCCAGAGCTTCAAAGTTTTCAAGGCAACTCCACTGTCAAAGAATCCAGATTTTAGAGCATTCATGGAAACTCCAATACTTGTTGATCAAATTTCTTGCAAAACAAGATGAATGGGTTTGTGACAAATCCTCTATCTTATGAAGTTTTAAAGGAATCCAGGGATAATTTAGTCGAGTTTCCAATTGATGAAAGTTTTTCAACAACCTTGTTTCATTGTTTGAAATCAAGCAAATTTTCTCCTAAGGGTAATTTTTTTTTCTTGAGTTAGTTGTTGAAAGATTTGAGAAGGATATTGAACTTTTGGATTCTCAGATTTAGTCATATAATTTCCAAGATCCTAAACAATTCTTGGAACATCTTTCTCCTCCAAAACAAGAAGAAATTGTTATACCTTTTGATTTGCAAATTGATGAGGATTATGCTTCCAAGTACAAGACTGAAATTGTAGAGTTAGAATCAAGGTTTAACCTTGAGGATACATCTGATGATGAAATCATCCATGATCAACTGGTCATTAAAGGCTTGGAAGACAAAGTAATTAATCATGCATTTATTGATCCTGTAGCAAACTACATGGAGGATTTTTTCAGCTTAAATGATCAATCATGTTTTCAGTTGTTGCCATTACACTTTACAGCTTTGATTTTGTGGACAAAGGGTCAATTTTTCCTTTTGATTGTTCTAACAAACAGTCAAGTAGTCCACTTGTTTCAGCAACTACTTGACATGCTTCATTGGCATTTTAGTATTATTTGATTCAACAGAATTTTCAGTATATTAGGGTAGATAGTAGTGTGCAAATAAGCTCATCTCTTTGAGCATTCCTTTCAACATTTGTTTCAGTCTCAGTTTCAGATTGCAGTATAGTTTCCAGTTTAGTGTGCATTTCAAATTTTAGTTTTCAGTTGAGGATCAGAACAAGTATAGGTTGCAGAATAAAGTTTTGGGATTAGCCCAATGGATAAGGCATTGGTCTGCATATTCAAAGATCTGGGGTTCTTGACACCTCCTAGGGAGCTGTCATTTCCCATTGGAGCCTATGTTAGGGTCCTATAAATTATAGGAAATTTGATTATTTAGTTTCTATCTGTTGTGGCTCTCATGACGAAAGCTCCTGGCTTGCTTGGTTTCCTCGGATAATTTTTCCTCTCCCGCCATCCATTTTACCCAATCCTTCATTCACTTCTGCGCCACTCACTCCCCTGTCCATTCATCTTATACGACACATCTCACCCGCCAATCATTCCTGCACAAAATTAATGTTAGCCAAGGTTAGGGTAAATGAAAAACAATAAGTTAATAAGTATTAGTGAACATTGTTAAGGATTAATAATTAGTAAATTAGGTTAGTAGGTTAGTAATTAGATTAGGGTAATAAGTAATAGTTTTAATAATAAATTTAAATCATTAATAAATAATTAATTAATTTTGAATAAGTAATAATAATTTTAACTTAAAATAATTAAAAAATAAAACAATTAAAAAACAAATGATTATAACAAATAAAAATTAAAACATAAAACAAAATTAAATAATTATTATTAAAACAAAACATTATTAAAACAAATTAAAATGAAAGTGAAAACAATAAAAACAAAATTAAACAAGTGTTGCGTGGCAGCGCAGTCCATGCCGAGTTGGAATGGAATAAATGCACTGTTATGGCGGGATAGAGGGAGAAATAGAAGTCTGAAACAATAGAGACATGTGGGAAGCAACTTGAAGTACAGGTAGTATCCATGCAAAGGATGACTCGTGCCAGTTTGTCACACGCCATCCATAAGACATTGGGCTGGTAGATGACCCTCAAAGAACCTCCCGAATTAGTTAATTACAATATTATATTAATATTTGGTTAATATGCGAACGAGGCAGTTTTTTCCTGGGGTGTGTATAGTTCAAACATGGGACTTAGAAAATTTCTTCCTTAATGACTTGAAATAAAGGTTCCTGGAAAAAAGGACCAGGAATCACACACATTAAACATTCAAATATAATAAACACAATTTTCTGACATCCAACATAGTTGAAGAAAAAAAATTTAGCATTCCAAAAGTAGCCCACAAAAATTGTTCCCAAATTAGTTTTCTTTGAAATTTATCAAAAATATTTCTGGAATCTGATCACACTATTGAAATTGTTCCCGAATTAGTTTTCTTTGAAATTTATCAAAAACTAATAATGTATGTTACATGTTTTTGGAATCTGTTCCATATTTCTGGAAATTTAAATGTGTTTGTCATATAGACTGGGATTGGGGATTCCGCAGACCATAAAAGAAATAAGTACAAGAAATAGGATTGTAGAAAGAAGAAGTGCGCGGTGGTAGAGAGGAAGACCTAAAAAGAAGAAATTGGAAGTTATGAGTCTTTGGTTAGAGATTTCTATTTAAAGAGGTAGAATAATTGGATTGATAAAGAAAGCAAGATGTGATCAGTATAGATTTACTATGAAGCTGATGTGTTTTTGTTTCTCTCGTCGACAGCCACTGGAATCATGCCAATTGGTTGTTTCCCTTCGTCGGTGAGCTTTTCCATTCTCCTTTGGAGCCATTCTTCATTGTAGCTTCTCATCGGGGGCACGTTGATTTCATCCCGAATTTCTATGTCTAAAAGCTCGTTTTCTAATTTCCTTAGATCCATAGAAATACTATGCAGAGCTTATTCAATTTCTTCCTTTGTGTGCCAAATAGTCCACTAGCCAGTTCTCGATGTCATCTTCACCATATTCAAGGATGTCGTAAAATTTTTCTAAAGAAAACCCCTTTAATATATCAAGTTGTTCATTGAAGGCTTGCTTGGTTAAGGACAAGGATTTGAGGATTAAGTTTGGGTCTTGAACCTCGTTGGTACTTCCGGCTAAGTCTATTTGGGTCAGGTTTCTGAATAATTCCTCTTTCTCTGATATGGCTTGTTCACATGATTCGACAATGAGCTACAGGTTCTTAACTTTTTCTTTCCAGCATGCTTTTAATTGTTTGATCCGCTTTGCAGAGGGGAGATCCTCTTGTCTTCTTTTCAGATCTGAGCTATTGATGGCATGGTTGGAAAAAGGGATCACCGTCTGTTGATAGAAACGTCCTTCATTTTTTAAATTTGTCTGCAAATGTTTGTGCAAATCATTTGCCCTCGTTCGAAAGGAAGCTATATTTTGTGATGTTTCCTAGGCTTCAGTAATTAACTGCATTCTTTTCTTGATATTATTTTCTACATAGCCTCTACAAGATGTGAGGAGGCTGGAGGATCCTTTTAACTTGGTTGCAGAGGTCGCAGGTGTTAGCACTCTATAAATCTGTCTGGTTGAAAGATAGATGACGAAGGTAATTGTTTCAACCAACTTTAGGTTGGATTCTGACATTTTGATGCAGGAGCATCGTTGGCTAGCACGCGGAGCAGAACCTATCAGCGTCTGGGAATCCGTAGGGGATCTCAACGCTAGAAATTATGACAGATATTTTGAAACACGCCTTAACTCAGCGCCAAAAAAATCTTTTGAGGCACGCTTGAACAATCGCGAGCGAAGTGGGAGTTTCCACTGCTTCTCTGGACTGTGACTGCACTAGGATAGCCGTCATGATAGGTTTTGATGTAGATGAGTATTCAGGGGGAACCCTAAGAGCCCTCTGAGATAAATAGAGCTTTTGTATTCCCAAATGAGGCTAGTTGCAAGTTAGTAAGAGATTTTCTAAGTTTCAGATTTTTTTTGTTTTTTTTATCACAGTTGTAGCCATTTTTCACTTTGGGAATATAACAGAGGAAAATTGACCTAATGCATGGTGTGGACATTGTTTGCAACTCTCTGTTATTTTGTTTTCATGAATGAATGAATGAATCTCGTTATGAGTAGATGGAACTGTGAATGTTAAGATAAGTTTCAATTGTTTCTCTTATGTCGAGTGGTGCAAGGTGTGCACACAGAATACAAGGAGTGCATTGACAATATCTGTTTCAATTCCGAAGCTCAGCAGAGGTAGCACGAAACTTTCCCTTTGCCAGGAGTGCAAAGTGATTGCTGCAAGGTGTGCACAGTCATCCACAGGAACTCGAACCTGCGTAAGAATCTGTTGCAAAGTGTGCACAGAGAAAAAAGAGAACACCAGGAGGGTGAGAGGAATTTCTCTTCGAGAAATCTTTCGAAACTGAGTTATCGAAATCCCTTAAACGCAAGGAGTGTGCAGGAAGTCGAAGTCTTCACGAGACCAAGCTCACGAGGAATAATGTTTTTCATAAGTGTGGAGGAGATCCAAGAAACGGACTCGCAAAAAAGATAAAGGGCGAAGCCTTTGGCTCTTTCGAAAATCTTCTAAGTCTAAAGAAAGCACAAGCTCAGAAGGAAAGACCTGGACCGTCTGATCAACGTCCAGACAACGAGGAGTGAGTGCAGAGGGAAAATACCTCAGTCATTCGATTTGAGCGCCCGTGAAAAGATCAGATTCGTTGGTCATGCCGAAGTCATTGGAACCGTTCGTCGTCAAGAGGGACACATGGCGAGGGATCAACATTTCGTTGACTTGTGACTTAGACAAGTCAAAGGCAAAGTTATAAGAACTCGCAAATCGCGAAATCGCAATTTTACCATAGTTGTTGATCAAGGAGGAATCTGGATCGTTGATCTAGCAAGTGGAGAGTTTGCAAGTTCGGGGCTCGGAAGATAGGAGGTGAGCTATCTTTCGAGCTCGCAAAGTGTGAAGTCCCGATTCTCAAAGGGGGGAACAAATCCGTTGGATCGCAGAGATCGTAGACCGTTGATCTAGCATGATCGCAATTTCGGAAGTCAGAGGAAGGGATATAAGGAACTTCACGACCACGCGAAGTGCGAACTCGCGACTTAACCAGAGTCATTGGATCACAGAGGAGTGTGGGTCATCAATATGATGCAAGCTGAGTTCGGGAATTCGGAACTCGAGAGAACGGAGGTAGCGAAACTTCCAGGGATGCGAGACGCGAAGTCGCGAAGCTCCTTTCGTTTAGGCGACTGGTCACAGCCTTGGTCACATAGAGGGAGGGGCTTAACCAGGAGAGTGAGCGCCTAAATACTCTTAAGCTTTAAAAGTGTTAAGGAGAAGCTTGCGGGTTCCATAGAACCTGCGCCTTCAGAAGAAGGCGGCCTATTCAGTTGATTGAAGGTTCTTAAGGAGCCGAAGAGTCAGTCAGACTCAGTTTCTTGATCAATCCTAGACCGGGAGGTCGCACAGCCCTTAAGAGAGAAGGGGGGTCTGCATCAAGTGGTATCAGAGAAGAAATTTAGCTTGCAGACAACAGAAAAGGAGAGGAGACAAAAATAACTCGAAGTTGTACACTGTGTGTGACAGATAGCCAACACAATGCCACCAAGGAGACGAGTGGAACCACCTTTGGCTAATCAGGCTGTATAAACGGAGATGCAAGAACTTCGTGCAAGATTAGAGGCGATGGAGGTGGCACAGAGACGAGCACCTGATGCTGGAGACATCAACGATGCATAGAGTGAAGCAGTAGAAGTTGAAGAAGCTGTAGGAGAGGTTGTTGCCGAAGAACACTTGTTGAGAGCAGTTATTAGATTGGGAGGTAGAGCCAAGATAGAGGTCCCAATGTATAACGGGTCCCATCAACTTCACCTTTCCTCTATACTTAGCCCCGTCCGCTAGATGTGGCCATGTCCTTCAGTTTATCACACTTCTACACCGATTTAGCTTCTTGCTAAGTCCCGAGACTTGGATTCCATATAAAAAAAACTTAAAGTGATAACATGGGCTCCAACTCAAGATGCTATCCTCCCTACAAGGTAGCAAAGAATGGTAGACCTTGTGCCTTATCCATTGGATATTCTCTCATAACCAGTGTGTGTTATACCTTGACCTGTCACCAATGTCCGTTGAAAACCGAAGTCTGCACACCGCTCTCACTTGGAGGCTGAACGCTGGACATACTGCTAATCATATGACTGAACACTTTATTTGGAGACCTAAACTTGAGCATGCTCGATCTACAAGCTTATTTTCACCTACCTACCCTAACTGTTGAAATGAACTGTCAATCAAGTGAAATCAAAATGCCAATGCAACCATGCCAGCATTTTATCCACTTCTTGTTTACTTTGCACATGCTTGATCCAAAGCCTGTTCACCAATAACTCATTCGAGAAGTTACATATGAATTCAAATATTATAATTTCAAAATTATTGGGACCATTTACTGTTTCTAGCAAAACTGCAAATGGATCTTCCAACACATGCATAAAACAACAATCATGTTTCATTTCTTCCATTGCGTTCTTGTTTTCAGGTGATTTACCCTGTTGATTTCCACTAAGAGGCTGAAAAATCTACTGAGACTGCTGCAAATAACAATCTTCTGAATCAAAAGACAGTACTGGCTGAAATGAAACCCCTGGTAGAAAGCAATCCATATCTAAGACTGACTTTGATTGGTCATCATCTTCATCTCTAAGCTTACAACCCATCATAAGCTATAAATTATGATCGTTAAAACTCTCCATATAACATGCCACAAGGTCATGAAACATATGAGAAAACATTTATTTTTGATGAACCACAACAGAAGGACAAGCCATCTTCATAATCGTTGGTTTTCTTTACTCCTCTTCTTCAATCTTAGAACCATAGTCTTCAAAGGAATCAAGTAAAACAACTGCTTCTTTATGATCTTTCTGCATTTCTGATTGAATCATGACATACATTGTTTTATTGTCTCCCTGAAACTTTATGTCATATGTTTGTTCA
Source organism: Picea mariana (assembly GCA_032191745.1). Taxonomy (NCBI): domain Eukaryota; kingdom Viridiplantae; phylum Streptophyta; class Pinopsida; order Pinales; family Pinaceae; genus Picea; species Picea mariana. The sequence continues at coordinate 11,103 of JASDQU010204081.1, forward strand.
TTTCTCAAAGTCTCCATAAATGGGGTCTTAGAGCCTTCATACACATCCAAGACACTTAGAATATGAAAAACTACATCATTCACAAGGGAAGAAAGACAACTTTGAAACACTATGTTTTGCTGGAAATCTAGTTGGATATCTTCATCAATTTCAGAAGAAGGAAAATGACTTTGAAAAACAACACTTTTACCAATTTTCTTCTGTTGGCTTGTGATTGGCTCTCAACAATTCAAAGGAAGAGAAGCATAATG
>JASDQU010204083.1:0-10312 GCA_032191745.1 Picea mariana
AAGGGAAATTTGCAGATGGGCAAATTGATTGTGGATGAAATGGAGGGTTCATGATACTATAGAGGTGTAGTCCAAAAATAGAACCGTGAAGAGATAATCTGGGAGTCCATTGGGAAAGCTAGCAAAATGAGGAGAAGGAGTATGTGGCTGATTCGCGACATGATGTAAGACTATCGGGACTCCCATCCCTAAAGGGTTTTTAAAAACAATATGAGTGTCAAAAAGCACAAAAGGGTGCTAGGAATGGGACAACTCATGTGGGTAAGAGTGCTACAAGGTGACAGTACCGAAGATGCAAATGGAGGTGTTGGTACTGCAGAGCCGGAAATGGGAATCCTAGAGGCAAATGTTAGAGGGTGTGACTGGAAACGTAAGTGAGATTCAGAGGGAATGACTACATGCCAGTGCTGAGTATATAACTGAAGAGGTTGTGTTGATGTATGATGACCAAGTACTTGCACACATGAAAACAAAATACCTGATGTGAACAATATCTAAAGAGAATCAAATATATGAGCATGTATTTGATAATTTTGAATATGCACAAGCGTACCTGATCAAGGTATGAAAAAATGGCATCCCAGGGGCTCAGGATGAGAAGAGGTCCAGGGACTATTATGATGTATATGACATGATGTTGATCCCATGGCTGAAGACGGATCGAGAAATGGATTCCCGGAGTGCCCGGAGTTTGGCGAAAAGGCCTATATATAGATGTAGGGCCCACATTGCCACCTCATTTGTACTTGTTGCTATAGTGACTAGACGAGAAGTATTCAGAGGAGATTTGGAGATTTGGAGATTCTAGGAGGATGAGGCATCTGATCGAGGAACAGCGAGCTTTAGGTTAGTGGTCTGATCATTCTGCATAGAATTAGGGTTTCCTTTTTTGGGCAGGGGATGTACGGAGGGATATACAGGAGTTTTTATGAGAGTGGACCCCATGTGCATGGGAAATATGGTAGTAGGCACGCACACGTGCATGCCTACCCACCAGATAGATGTGCATGGGGGCGCCGATAAGAGGGAAAAGGGCACTCACTATGTGCCCGCTTGTCGGCTACACAGCTGCGCATGTGTGCGCGCTTGTGTATTGGACAAGCACGCTCTAGAGCGCGCCTGTAAGTTGAACAGGTGCGCATGTGTGCACGCCTGAAGGATGGATAAGCACATTTAAGAGTGCACCTGTGTAGTGAATAGGAACGCATACATGCATGCCTGTGGAGTGAACAGGCATGCACGTGTGTGTGCCTGTGGGTTAAACAACCACGCCTTGGAGGCAAGGTTGACGGGTGTAAAAATTATCCTGGAGTAGTGTGTGGGGATTCTGTCGCCATGGTGGGCCATGGTATGATAAGCAACAGTAGTTGGTGCTGCGATGATCAGATGACTACCTCTAGGGTAGGAAGGACTAAGAGGGGGTTGGCAACCACTGCCTGAGGGAGGGGCAGGCAGTGGTTCTCTAGAGGCACCTTGAGTGGTGCTCCATGTATTGATGTATTTTTTGTGTATAGGCTGGTGAGCCCATTTTGTACCGAGGTGCTTCATTGGCCTACAGATACTTGTATTTTTGTATGTAAACATTTGGATGGCACTATGGACCTTTTTGTGTATACATGAGTATACATGTTTGAGATCTATGTGGTGTTTACATGTGTTTTGTTAATGTATTGATGATGTCTAATCTATATATGCTATGACAGGTTGTTGATATGTTTATGTATGTGTAGAGGTAGCTTGATGTCATATATGTCAGTCTAACACAATGTTAGCTAGGTTATCTGTAATTTGATTCAATTGTCTTGGAATATGTGTAAATGTAATGGAATCAAAATGTCGAGATAATAGTCTAACCTACAGGTATTTGCGAAAGAGGCAAGGATCATGTATGCGGTACACATTGTTGAGCTGGAGAATGACTATTTGAGAGTCGAGAAAGGCGCTAAGGTGACAAATACTATGATGCTGGGCATCAGCCAGTAGGCCAATGATGGCAGTGTATTCCGCTTGGTTGTTGGTCGCTGAACCCAAACATATGCTGCTTGAATGGAGCATTTCATGTGAGGGGGTGTAGAGAGCCCAAGCGGCCGAAGCGAGATTTTGTGTCTAATGGCTAGCCCCGTCGGCATAAATGATGTGGTAGGATAATGGAGGAAGTATCTGTCAATAGCACAAATCAGAGTTTATATGTGAGGGATGGAGAAAAGATTAAAAACACTATAAAAGAAATAACCTAAAGTAGAATGACTACATTTTAAGCATAGAATTTCTTTAAATACAACCCACTGACGGGTTCTTTGAGAGAGAGGCCTTCGGAAGAGGCGAGGATGTATGCACCTTTAGTGAGGAAATGTTGGATAATGTATGGGCCATGCCATAGTGACTCAAATTTTTCATGGCCAAAGATATCATGAGTGATATCGTAAGCCAGGACAAGGTCGCCTTCGCGAAATGAGAGAAGGTTGACATGTCGATCAAAGGTAGCCTTTGATCATTTTTTAGCTGCCTCATTATTCTATAATGAAGATCGACGATCTTCATCCAGAGACTCTAAGTTCATCAAGCACCGCTCCATTGGAGTAGTGTTAGGTAATAGCTCAATTGCGGTGCGTAGGGTGGGAATTTTGCACTCGATGGGGAGAGTGGCCTCAACCCCATGGACTAGATGAAATGGTGTGAAACCAATAGCTATTTTCACTACCGTACGGTAAGCCCATAGCACGGAAAATAACATGTGATGCCAATTGGTCTTATGTTTATTAACTGTGCGCTGTAACATGGTCTTGAGGACATTGTTAACTGCTTCGACCTGTCCGTTAGACTGAGGGTAATATGGTGAGGCAAACGCGTGAGAGAATCCTAACCGAGATGAGAGTTCAACAAAAATATCATTCTCGAAGTGTTTCCCAGGATCGGAAACAAGTTGGAGTGGTACTCCAAAGCGAGATATGACGTGGTTAAAGAAAAAATGCGCTGCGGTGTAAGCGGTGTTGTTGAAGGTGGGCATAGCTTTTGCCCATTTGGTGAAGTAATCGACTGCGAAAATAATGTATTTGTGACCATTGCTGGAGGGGGGATTACAAGTCATGAAGTTGATGCCCCATTTAATAAAAGGTCCGGCAGTGATGACTAGACGGAGAAGAGTAGGTGGTGCTCGGGCTTTGTTGGTGTAAATCTGACATTTCTCACATTGTTTCACGGTGTGAATGCAATTGTGAAACAAGGTAGGCCAAAAGTAACCTTCTTGGATGATCTTCTGAGTAGTGGATATTCCCGAAAGATGGCCCCCACATGTGCCTCTATGGCAGTCGTTCAAGACTCTATTGGCCTCGTCAATGGTCAGACATCGACGAAGAATGGTGTCGACTCCTCATCAGTATAGGATGTCTCCGATGAGGAGGTAGTGGGGGGCCTGATGGTGAATACGACGATGATCATCTCGTGAAAGGTGGTTACCAAAATTTTGAGTTCAAAGGTAGACGAGGAGGTCACCGTACCAAAGATCATCCAAAGTGATGTGAAAGAGGTGTTCATTGGGAAAGTCAGTATTGACAGGGGCATTGGTGGTGTCAAAAGGGAGGGCTATGACAAGTTTAGCGAGAATGAGGGTTTTCTTTCTCTTGGGTGTTGATAATTCAATATCGTACTCTTGAAGGATAACGATCCATCGAGCAAATTTTCCATTAATTTGCCGACAACTGAGAAAGTATTGCATCGGGTTGGAATCTATGACAACCTTAGTTGTGCGAAGCAGAATGTAGTGACGCAGTTTTTGGACTGCAAGGATGACTGCAAGAGCTAGCTTCTCTTCATGTTTATACTTCAAGGGTGGCCCTGAGAGGTTTTTACTAACGTAATAAATGACATGATCACGATTGTCATCACCTAGCTAAATGAGAACTCCTGCTACTGAAATATCTGATGCTGATACATAGAGGATATAATCGCGATTGTAGTCAGGGGCACTGATTAAAGGGGCATTGGAGAGTGCCATTTTAAGATTTTCAAATGACTGTTGGGAATGTTCATCCCATTGAAATGGGATGTCGTGATGTATTAAGTGAAGGAAACCGTGTGCACAAATGGTGTAGTATGGGACAAATCGTTGTAGAAAGTTAGCTTTTCCTTGTAGGCTCTGAAGTTGACATAAATTCTGGGGAGGAGGAATTTCGGTGATAGCTTGGACTTTGAGGGTGTCCAAGGTAATACCACTTTGGGAAACAATGAAGCTGAGGAGGCACCCCATGGTGACACAAGAAAATGCACTTGAGGGGATTCAAGCAGATGTTGTACTGACGACACCGTTGGAAGATGATTCACAAATCATCAAGATGTTGGGTGCATTTCTTGGATTGAGCTATGAGATCATCCAAGTATGCGAGGATGATATGAGCCAGATCGGGAAAGATGTATGTCATAGCCCATTGGAAAGTTGCACCAGCATTCTTTAAGCCAAAAGGCATGACATGGTATGCAAAAGTACCCCAAGGGGTAGTGAATGCATTTTTGTACTGATCGGCTGGGTGAATTTGAATTTGATTATAACCAGAGAACCCGTCCATGAAGGATAGAGCCTTGTGGCCTGTGCAGCCATCGATAATTTGATTGATGAAAGGCATTGGAAAGTTGTCTTTGGGACACTCGTGATTGAGATCACGAAAGTCCGTGCAGATGCGGATAGTACCCTATTCTTTGTTATGGGTACAGGGTTTGAAACCCATGATGTATAGGCGATGGGGTAAATGAACCCAACAACATGAAATTTGTCAATTTCAGCTTTGATGGCCACTGCTTTTGATGGGTGTAGTAGTCGTTGTTTTTGATGAATTGGTGTAATGTCGAGCCAGGTGTCGATATGATGTTCGACAATAGAGGGATCGAGGCCAGGCATTTCCGTGTATGACTAGGCAAAAATATCCCGATATTCCTAGAAGAGAGCTTTATAAGCAATGATTTCTTGAGGAGTGCAAGCAGCTCCAATGGTGATTTCCTTGTCGACGCCATTTTTTATGTAAATGTCGATTTTAATGGTCGGGGTAATGTTGGCCATGTTGCCTTCTTCAAATGCATCAGGGGTAGGAATTGGGTTTTTGAACAAGTCGATAGGTCCTGATGGGATAAAATCCTTGGTTTCGACCGTGTAGATGGGGTGTTGGTTAAGAGGCATGGAGGGTTCTTGTGGAAAGAAGAGTGTGTGGTGGTGTAGCACATCCCATGGGTAGTCAGGGTTTTTTAACTCTTCAAGTATTTCCTCATCACAGTGGAAGTGATGGGAATACAAGGGGTCATGAAGAGTGATATTGGTGATTGTTGTTGTGTGGCTACCCCCTGGTGATGAAGAAGTAGGGGGAACAACATAAGGAGATGGTGATGGTTCGCTCAACATAAACCAAATATCGAAGTACTGAGGAGTACCTGTGGTAGTTGGGTGTAAAATTTTTGTAGGGAAATGAGCGGGAAAGTTGGGGGAGTTGGGGGGTGAATCCTCGGATAAGTCATCTAAGAACCATGGAGGTGTTGGAAGGGCCTTGGGTTCGGGAGAAATGACATGAAGAACCTCTAGTGATGAGGTAATTTCAACTATCGACTCTGTGGGTCATTGAAGCAGGGTCAATTGGCGTTGCCTGTATTCAATGATCATAGGACACTGGTATGTAAAATGATCTAATGATTCACATAGAAAGTAAGGGCATCACATACGTTCATTGACTGAAGTTGTGACATAACGGATGTCAGTGATTGTTGGTAAGGATGACGTAGCGGGACTGGGGTTACTTTGGAAGATTTGGCATACTGTGGCTAATGTCTGTCGAAAGCATGGTAATGCTGGGAAATGGTGGGTATAATGGACATATTCTGAACATATAGCACAAGAAAATTTGGTTCGCAACCCTTTACTACTTGAATGGGGGGTGGTAGAGGCAGTACTGGTGGTAGTGACGAGTGTTGGGGGAGTTTGATTGAGTGGAATCAAATTCCATAACTCTGGTAGAGATGGGCAGTTGTTGGTTTGGTGTCCATCTTTCTCACATAGCGAGCAAGGGGGTTGGATGCGCGAAGGAAGTGGAGCTGTGGGCTCCTTTTTCTTTCTCCTACCCCCAACTGTGGCTAGGGGGGTAGTGAGTGGGGGGGTAGAGGGTATGGTGGGAGTAAGTATGGGAATCGTCATTGGGATTCCTTTCATTTGGTGGGGAAGAGATGGTTGAGGGACCATCTCGGGTGGATGTAAATACCAAACTAGGATTGCTAACACCATATTAGGTAGGGTAAGGGTTGCGGCTACCTGGAAAGATTTGATGCCCAGTGGAGGGTAAAAGAAGGGGATTTGGGGGATGGCTTGGGGAACTATCTCCCAAACTAGGATATGTCCTTGGGGAGAGGTGAAATTGTGGACTGGTGGGGTTGACAAGTTTGCAGGAGGTTCTTGGGGGGGAAGTTTTGCGACTAGTGGGACGTCAAATATGATAGAAGCCTCCATAGGAGGAAGGGTATCCTCTGTGTGAGTTCTGTTAGATGATACGACGCATACTTGATTGTAAGGATGAATGAGCGGTGGTGCTTCATGGTAATTTCCTAACAATGATGGATCTTTGAAAATTCCAGGGCCCATCTCGACGAGTGGGTATGCGTCATGACTCATGTGGATGAGGGGAAGAATGTTATCAATGTTGGTAGATGGGTTAGGTTCATTATGTGAGACTTGGTCAATGGTAACGATATTCCCATTGTGGGGGAACATCATTGTTGGAAAGATGGAAGAGGCAACTGCCTTCATAGCGTACATGTAGCTACGACCGAATAGGAAATTATAATCTAGTGGGGCGTCGATAACTTTGATGTCAATGAGAATGGTTTTGGCCCCGAGTTCTATGGGGAAATTTTGGAAGAGACCTTCAGGAGATGATGGTCATCCGTCATAAGCTCATAAGGTGATGGTAGAGGGTATGAGTTCGGGGGAACCAAGTTTCTGCCATACGGATTTGGACATAATGCATGTAGATGCACCTTCATCGATGATACACCGATGAATTGTCATGTTCTATATTTTTACTAGGATTTGAAAAGCGATCAAGGTGGGAAGGCGAGGTTCTCCACTATCGAGATCAAATGTAATGAGTTGAGTATCTGTGGGGTCGACTACCCCCAAGGTAGAAAGTAAAGATTTCTGCTGAGTGGGACAAGTTTGAAGGACTTCTAAGACTGACATGGCAGTCGAGAATTGTGCTAAGTCATCAACCAAACTGTAATTGTGAGCTGCCCTAGCCTGTGGGTTGTGGACATTCCTGCGTAATGGGATGCGAGGGATGTGAAGAGGTGGCTCTATGTTAGGGTGAGGGATCACCAATGGGGGTCCCATCGATGTGGGGTTTGTCTCTGGAGGGATGGGAGGAGACTCAGCAGGTGCATGATATTGACGATTACGTGTTTGCAGAAGGATTTCTTCCTCACTAGTGAGGAGGATTGTGTGATCTACTAGATTGTTTGGGTTGAGGTACTGTCCCACATGAAGTGGGGGATGTCGTGTGTCCTATTGGGTGTTTATCACACCTTGGTGTGGAATAGGATTTTGCAGCAGGGTAGGGGGGGTTGTTGCATGTATTGTTGTGGTGCCTGCTGAGGGGCAAGCGGTGTTGGAGGATGGGGTAGACTACCTGAGTCTTTCAACCATTTGAAATCAGTGATTTGGGGGAAATGATGAGTTTAATGACTGAACTCACTGCAAAGGGCACAAGGGAAGTTGGTTTTAATAGTATTGTTATTTCTCCCTTGATGCCTATTATTATTGCCCCCCTGGGGGTTTTGATTCCCTTGGTTCTGGTTGCCCCTAGTAGGTTGGTTCTGCTGGGGTTGATTCCCACCTTGACCTGGGTCTTTGTTGTTCCTGTTTCATCCTTTATTTTTGGCATTGTTTGACGGATGGGTCAAATTTTCCATATTCAGCTGTTCAAAATTTTGATATTGCTAAACGGGAGAGGGTTGAACAAAATTCACTCTAGCATGAGGATGTGGGGGAGCCATGGGTTGTGGGGGACCAGGAAATTGAAAGTATGGATTCTGTGGTGGTAACGATCCGTAAGGTACATAGGAAGGCATGGTGCTTTTTCTAGTACTATAAGCTGAGGTAGAGGGGGTACCAAAACTTGTTTGAATAGGTGGGTGTATGGGGGGTGTCGGTGGTGGCCCGCTGATGGGTGGAGCCATAGCAATAGGGTATGGTTGTTGATAAGGGGGTGGGGGGTAATAAGAAGTGCCCCCGTATGCCGATGGGTATTGAGATGTTCCATACATTGGTGGTTGTTGGGGTTGTGGACCGTGGTGAGTGGTGTTTCCAATCAATCCATCTGCTGAGTGAGACATCCTAGGTTTGTCTTGGCCAAATGGCATAGGTTTTGGGAGATCAGGAAGTACAGTGTATAAGTATCTTGACTATGCATAGATGAGGTCATACTGTTGAGCCTTACTGATGGCTTCCTATTCAAATTGAGGGAAGGTGGAAGCTACATCCTTACCGAGGAGAGAGACAAGTGATCTAAGAAACCAATCAAGACACTGTTGTTTGGTGGTTTCTGCTTTTCACAAACTACGTTGCCTACGCCACTCGTGAATGTGATCAATGATATGTGTGGTTGAGGTTTGTTTGAAATTAGAGAGTAGTTCTAGACCATTGTCATGGCAGATTGGTAATTGGAAGAAGGTCAAAAATGCCTTGGCCAAGGATTCAAAAGTCGCATGGGACGCTGATTTTTCATCTACATACCATTTGGCTGATGGGCCAGTGAGTGTGAATTGAAATAATCGCAGTCTAATGGAATCATCCATAATGCTATTGGAAGAGCACCATAGGTTAAAGGTCATGACGTGGTTGGCAGGGTCATCGCCTGCCTTCCCTTCAAACTTGGGTATGTCTGAAGGTAGTTTGGTGGGCATTGCAGGCCATGTGCAGTCATGCAATATAGGATCATTAGTGAGTTTGCTTAGATCTGGTATGTTGAGAGAGGCCAAATATGGCATCTGTAGTGGGAGGGAGGGTTAGCTCTAGCCATGGTGTGAGTGTGCTGTGAACCTGACCCTTGAGGGGGGCTAGGTGGGTTGGTACTTCCCCCTTGAGAGGAAGTTGGTCCTCTGCTTCCGTGTAAAGGAGAGAAAGTTGACGCTGGAGCTTGGGAAGTGGACCCAAGTAATGTGGAACCAAGCAAAGCTGATCCTAAAATAGTAGCACTCACAAGAGTGTGTGAAGGTGGTGTCGATGAGTGGGCAAGACCAGACACTCCCCCTAAGATAGGAGGGAGGTTTAGAAAGCATCGAGAATGATGGGGATTCTATGGGTCCCTTATGATGTCTGACTAGATGAGTGAATGTGTGAAATTGGTGGTGAGAGTAATAAATAAACAAGAGCCTTTTGTTGCAAAATTTGAACTTTACACAATATATATATCCAAAGCAAAATGTTGTCAGAAGTGCATCATACATGAAATGTTTTGAAAAATAAGCATATATGTGGATAAGTGGGTTTTGTCCATGTGGGGAATCAAAATAAAAAAAATGCTCGTGTCCTAGAAGATGTAACATCCTTCCTCTCAAATAGCACTGGACCTTCCAATAGTACTCAACAGTGGGGTCTGAAGTCACCGGAAGAGAAACTAGTGAAGGATGAAATAATTGGTTATAATGAGGGGTAAAGGGGGCATATCCTGAAAGAGATGGTGATATTTCATAATAGCCACACAAAATCCAATTAAGGTGCAATTTCAGCCCACAATCACCACCTGGGTAGATGTCCTAAAATTTGGTCACTAGGTACCTTGGTCAAAGTGAGGCATTTAGATTTTCGGCCTAATAAATGGGTCACAGGCTAGATCCCATCTAAGAGGTGGGTGCCTTAAGGAGGGACGCAAAGAATAACCGGACCTCGGCCTTCAACCCTTCACGGGTATCTCCCTACCTTATGGTATTAGGAACACTTGACTTGGAGGATTTTCAGTTCCCTATTTGACAACTTCTATGGTTTTGACAATGTGAGAACTAGATAACATGGAGTTATTTGGATGCCTATCCCTGAAATCCTACCTAGACTAAAAAAAATATTTTGGCACCTCCTGTGGAGGAAAAATTAGTGAGTTTTTAGAAAAAATTTAGATGTAGTTGTTTTGAGAGGTTGGGGGTGTGAACCAACCTCGTTGAATTAAAATGGGAGTGGATAGTTTCATCAAGAAAAGGGTGGGGTGTTTTCGGAATCCCATTGGAGGAAACTTACTTTGACCTCCATGTTTCAAGAAGAATCTATGTGAGTGATAAGTGACTTTTGTGTGTG
>JASDQU010204084.1:0-18868 GCA_032191745.1 Picea mariana
AACTTTGTATAGTTTTGGCCCTTTTGATGTGCTGTGGAGTTAATCCTTGTGCCATGGATGATTGTTTTTCTGTGTTGATGATGTTGAGTTCTTGTCGCCCTGTGCGGACGAAATTTCAGTGATAACACTCAACATCTCATCATGAAACTAAAATCTCAGCTAGAAGAAGCCAGGAAGATTGAAGAAACATACAAAGGTCAGATGGAAGAGAATCCATGTTTGGAAGCCAAAAGAAAGGAAGAAGATACAAGAGAAAATATTTTGACAGATCATCTGAAGGAAATAATTGAGGACCTAAATCATCTTGAAGAAAAATTTGGTCAAGAATAAAGAAGACTTGAAAAGAAAATCATCTTCTTGAAGATCCAACTTGAAGAAGAAAAGTGAACAAAAGAAGTCATGAAGAGTCATATGATAAAGAAAGAAGAAGAGGTTGAGAATATTGAAGAATAAGTTGTCACATTGAGATCCAAAATCATCAAGCTCAACAAGAATGTTGAAGAGACAAAAACATCCACATCTTCCATAGAAAATGTTGAAGAGAAGCACTCCAATTTTCTAGAAAAGAAGAATGAGGAAAAAAGTAAGAGTTATGAAGGAGTACTTAAAGGAAGGAATCATGGTCAGCCAGAATAAAAAAAAAATGATAGAGATACATCTTCGAGAATATCCTCCACATTTAGGCCACAAAGAAGATTCAATCATGATCATGATCATCCAAGGTAGGAATTCACAAGGACTGCACCACAAAGAATATCATTCACTCCCATGTATGTAAATTTATTTTATGGTCATTGTTTTTATTTTACTAACTTTGGACATAAAATTGCAGATTGCAGGGCTTATGGAAGAAATGTTCAAGAAAGAAATGCTTATGTGGCCCCACATAACATTGAATGTTACAAATGCCACAATTATGGTCACATATCTCATGATTGTAGAAGCATGATGGATACTTCTATCATATATAAGAAAGTTTGGAAAAGAAAATAAGAACGGGTAAAAGAAGAGAAAATGAATGAAGGACACCTAGAAGTCATACTATCAGGATTGGAAATAGTACGATATCAAGAAAACTCTACAAGTAAAAAGGAAGATTTTAGATTGTTGGGCGCATGCCTATTTTGAGAAGGAAGTCTATTTTGGGCACAAGCCTATTTTTGGAAGAAAGATCATTTTTGGGAAAGACCTATTTTTGGAAACAAAGACCTAATTTTGGAGCACATGCAACAAGTGGCAAGAAAGCAACATGCAAAAAAATAAGGAAACAAAGCATGCAAGAGGAAAAGAAACGTGGTGCGCAGGAATACAATCCTAACTGTGATGGGGTTAGGGTTTTTGACAAAGATTGTAATGTCTATAAGAATATTAAGTAGTATAAATAAGGACCTAGGAGTTCTAGGTGAGGGGGATGGCAGTTAAGGATTGAGAGTTAATTGGTTGGAAAGCTATTGATTGTACTAAGTCTTGTAGAAGAGTCGAATAAGTTAGCCTTTGAGGTTTAGGTCATAGGCTAAGGAGCCCGGTGTCTTCTAGTCAACCTCAAAGAGGGTTCTTACCCTCATTTTGATTGTATTATTGAAGATGTAATGTGCCTAGTGAAAGATAGAAGAATACATAAAAGAGCAGATAAGACATATATTTGTGGACGTAGCCCCAGGAGGGGGTGAACCACGGTAACCCTTTTTTTTGTGATTTTTAATGAATGCTTTACTTTATGTTGATAATTATCTTAAGACTGAAAGGTTAAAGTAGATATATCATCATGAATTCATAGGTTTAAAGATGAATAAATCATAGAAGTAGATGAATGATTAAAAAATATAATGTGTAAGGAAGAAAGAACCCTACCACAATCCCTACTCATTCCTAGACTGCAAACACATGAGTATTGCAGGCCCCCATAAAATCTATCTTGGGTGAGACTGCGTTATGCACCCTGTGCGTAGTGTTTCCTTCTAGTTTACCAGGAGGGCCAATAGTTTTGAGGGTTTTGTTGGAAACATGTTTGAGATCAGAACTTGGGTCAACCAAAGAAGAAGTTAAGATCCAACAAATGGTTATGTTGTCGGCTGGAACTGCATAGGATTGAGTGGACGAGATCCATGGAAGAAACGCGTGGAGGATGAAAGTATAAAAGGGAATGTCTAGGCCATGGAATCCAACGAAGGCATAGATTGAAAGATGGTTGAAAACAAAGGAACTTGAGTTTGCGCAGAAGGACAATAGAAATCCCAAGTTAACACCGCATAAATATCTTGACAAATACGTGTTTAGCGACTTGCATGAGGTATTTTTCTATGATTTTCTGCATTTGTTACATGAGTGGTTATTGAGGTTAAAGGACAACTACCCAAAAAATCAAATCATACAACTAGAGTGGAATCCTATGGATATCACTCAGTTACAACAAGTTAATAACAAATTTATGTGCGCAGTACATTTCTGGTTAGACAATATTATTACAGGTTTTATCACCAAATCTACAGTAAATACCATGAAGTCCTACAACACAGTAGAGTAGGATTTTCTAAAGGGACCCATAGGTAGGTACATCAAATCGTTGTGTACTTCAATAAATATTTTATTGTATGACAACGGTATGATCACCATGGAATCAGACATTTAAACTTCCATGCGTGCATGGGGGAAGGGGGGAAGCACTGACAGGAGGTTGATATATGGACAGGGAGATGGATAAAGGAAAGAAGAAGGAGGCCATGTGTTGTTCCTAAGATTTATTCTATTCTCATAGAATAATTTTAGGCATCCAAAATTTAAGAGAATGATTTTTGTAATTTTTTTCTACCTTCAGTTTTAAGAAGAAATTTCAAACTATTTTTAATGATTGGAAAACACAGAGGAAATATCTCTTTCTTTGATTCTTTATAAATTTTGATCATATGAAAAGTAGAATTGATTAAAAAAGTATGTCAAAATAAAGTAAGGTATCAAATACAAATGAATCTTACCTTATCCACAATAGAAGAATTATGAAGAAGGATTCATTTGATAGATGATTTAAAATGAGGAAACTTACACAGATACAAATCTTGTTTTATTCACAGTAATAACAGAGGAAAAATTGTAACTGAACAATATCCAATGTATGGACCATAGTATATGTGTTTATAAATTGTAGTCTTTCAATCTTCAAGAACCATGGAATAAAAAAAATAATATTATGAAATGGTAATACACAGAAAGCACATAAATCAGGGAAATGAGACATAGAATCTTTATCTTCTCTTTCTGATTGATATTTAGAAAATTATGTTTTACATTGGGCCAGCAGAATCCTTGAATAGATCTTTGATCTTTGTATTTATACTAAAATCTCTTAACCAAATGTAGTTAGACATTCCACATTTTTCATTCTCAAAAAAAATATAATCAAAACTAAAATATACAATAAAGATATTTTTGGATTTGCAGAGATTTCTTTTGCTCGCTGGAAATTCACACGCCCTCTATTTTCTTGGGGATGTACTTGGTTTTTTATGATCCTTGAATTGTGCATGTAGTTCCATTAATGCAACAATGAACTTGGAAGGTTCGAAATTTGCATTTAACTCAAATGAGAAATCGTTTTTGTGCACTAATGGTAACTTTTCTTGAATTTTAACAACTTCCTGTTGTGTGATCTAATGTTGCAAACATGGTTTCACCAATAGATCATTTACCATATGTAAATTAACATGATTTACCTGTAGGATATCATTTTGTAGCTTCTCTCTACTTTTCTTTAGACCCTCTTTTCTCTTTTCGATCTCAATTCTTCCAAGTGTATCATGAATACCACTAACATCAATCTCTTCCATTTCCATATCTACATGTGAAAGAGCATTAAGACAAGCCTCTTTTGCCTCTCTGACTAACCTCTTACTTTCTTCAAGATTAGTTTCCTAGACCTTTAAAGCTATTTCTCCCTTTATCTGCTCAAACTTTGAAAAAGGAGAAATCATAGGTGCATTGACTTTTTGTCTCCATACTATGAATTCTTGGAATTTGGACCTAGCTGTATAGGCTTCCCTCTCCTTTTCATAAATATTCTTCAAGTAATTATTGATCACTTGATAACTTTTTTGAATAATATCCATATTTTTGTACAGATATTGTTGAATATTTTTCATCTTTTCATTTACTTCTGATGCTTGATTATTGAATGCAGAAATGTCCATTCCTTTGCTCTCGAATAAGGTTATTCGAGTCTGCAGTTGCTCTATTAACATATCTCACTAGGAAGGAATATTATTACTCAAGTGTTGATTTTTAACACTTAAATCCAATATATCTTCTAACTTCTTAATCTGTTGTTGAAAACCCTATCTGATTTGATCCATATCAAAATTGAGTTTATCTCTAACAATCACTTACACCTGTTGCATATAATTATGAAATTGTTCAATTAGAATATTCTTTTGGTCCATGTGTTTCTGAGATTATCCATTGACCATTAGTTGGTAATTGCAAAATCTCTCAATGAGTCTGCAACTCCTTTTGCAAATTCAGGGTCGCTCTATCCATGTTCATCATATATCATTTTATGTTTTTTGGTAGTTACTCCCTCCTTCTGTCGATATTCCCTTCTTATGATAGCCTTCCTTTTCTTGTTGGAAAATAAATTCGATGAAGTAATATCTTCATGTTCAATAGGTGTCAGGTCCTTTATATTGATAACCTTTGAACCAGGTAACTCAGAACTTGTTGCTAGAGGAGTTCATGCTGGTATGGGAGAAATAAGTGCAGTAGATCCTTCTTGATTTGTGGTATTTTTCACTAGAGTTTCCATTTTTGGCAATGATAGATCAAAAGATGCTAATAATTCTTTCTCGTTTTTACCTGGTATGTATATTCCTATAATTATTTCATCTTTAGACAATGTATTTTCATTCTTTTCCACTTCCCTAGCTTTGTCTTCAGGCAAGCTATGTTTCTTGGGTTATGTTGTTTCTATCATCTATGAAGTTGGGTTAAGTCTTTGTTCTTCCTATAAGACTTTGAGTAGATTGTTCCTTCTATGCTTCTGAAAGCTGAGGAAGCCTGACTGTTGATCTTGAGGAATATTTTTAAATTTGAATACAACTTCATCGTAGGATCTTACTCCTCTGAAAACTTCATCATAGGGGGAATATTCATTTATGCATCTTTTCATATTGAATTGAGATAAATGATTTTCAACCACCCTATGAGGATCATGCATTTTGTATTCAATGTCAAACAATTTAATATGTTCTAAGGCCGAATCCTCCACCTTAACGTGTCCAAAATTAGATAATGAAAATATGCCAACCTGTATGGGAAATGTTGGCCAAACTCTTTTCTATCCTGCCTTCATCTCTTTGGTTATTCCTCCTAAAACTGTTTGATATGCTACTTCTCTGCAAACCATTCTGTCTGGTAAGAATCTGGGAAGAGCATGAGGAGATATTAGAAGTTGAACACTATGATGTAAGAGAAGCTTTCCTCAATATATTAGTCTACAATAGCACCTAAATTTCCAATGATTTGTTCTGAAATTATGGGGGGAGGTTGTCCATAAATAACTTCATGAATTGGAATCACCACATTATGAAAAATTTCATAAAAAGAGTCCTTTGAATTTTCCTCCCATAACTTAAAATGATAAAAATGTATGGGCTCGATGACCGTCGGAGTCCAGCTCTAATTCATAAGAGGAAATGGGGTCCTGAAATAAATTTCATTCATAATATATGCAGACATATAGAAAGGAGCATGTTCTCCTTTAGATTTATGAATTGTGTAATCCCTAATTTGCTTGGCTAAGTTATCTGACAACATTTCCCCCATAAAAAGTGTATCCCTCAACATCCTCATGGATTATGGGAATCCATTCTATGGTAAAGTGCGTAGGATTTTTCTTTCCAAACATTCTACAAAGAATCATTGAAATGTAAAAGATATGAGCATCACAAGAGGCTGTAGAATATATACCCTAGGTATTAGTTTTGAAATTATTTTGATTTCCCCACCAGGATTTTATTATATCATGGAAAGTTTTGTCATATTTAGTGCATTCATTGTCCTCAAACTTCATTATAAATGATGCATTGTAAGTATATTTTGGGTTAGGAGTTAATTTTTACATTACTTGAATGTCTTCGGGTCGAAAAGAGCTGACGATGGTCTTCTGGTGACTACGGATGGTTCTCGTTGGGATATCCACGTGTTCTAAGACCCAGCTTATCATATCGGTATATGGAATTAGTTTTGGTTGAGAAACAACTCTGTGTATTTTGGACTTAGCCACATGCCTTAGCTTAGCTAAAAATTTCTCATCTTCTTCTTCCAATGAATCATCACAATAGAGAGAAATTTCTTGCTCTAAAATGTCATAAACATGCTTCCAAGATTTGATGACATATGTCAGTCAAGAAGTAGTATCTGAAAGTATGTATGTGTTTTGGTTTGATTCATCAGTCAATGAATCATGTTTCTTTCCTAATTTTTGCAATGCCATGATTTTCAAAAGTTTATGTTAACCCTCCTGAGAGAAGCAAAACCTGTGAGCTCAAAAATGTTGAATGAAAAAATTTCGGATGCTAATGGAAAAACACTTTGAAGTTTGAAATTCCTTTATTTACAGAAAAATAATGTTTATATATCATCGCATTAATATATTAACATAGTAATCATGCTAAAATATGTCAAATTTATTACCTTGCGGTTGCATCAACTTTCCTAGTCTTTTACCCTAGCCAGCTAGACGTCTTATTAATGATCATGATTAAGATAAAGTACTTCGGCATTTCGGCATTCATGAGTTTTGAATGTTAAATAATGGATATCTCTTGAAGGAAGAATTCATGGAGTAGTTAATCAACCCTTAATTACTTTTTCATTTTAATTGATCATGGTTTAAGGTCACTTTTTAATGTTAAGTACTTCGAGACTCCGTAGCTCCGAGATTTCGTGAGGTTGTATTTGCGGTGAGTAGAGTTTCCCCAAATTTCGAATTCATGGAGTGATTACTTAGTGTTAATCACAACTACTTAAACCTATTTAGTTTATTAATATTTAGTGTTTTATTATCATGATCACATGTGCTTCGGCACTTCAGCACTCTAGCACTCCTTTGAATTTGTTATTGATTTATCTCCCAAAGGATAATCTCCTAGAGTGATTTGGTAGTGATGCTGTCATTTTTGATGATGTGTCACAAAAACTGAGTGACACGTGTCACCTAAAATCATGCGAATGATGTGACTAAGGTGCCCAAAAAGAGTGCGACATGTTAGCACAAATAAAAATTGACAGGTGGCCTATGACCCATCAGTAGATCTATTTTAAAATATTTTCACGGGAACACGTCTCCGAGGCTCTAGAGCTTCGTAACTTCGAGGGTTTTTATATCTTTAAACACTTCGAGCCTGAACTCTCGAATCATGAAGTCCCAGAGTGACTTTGTATTTTTATTTTGTTTAAACCTCACACCATTTTAGAACTCTGGAATCACAAGTGTCGTCAATCCATATGACTAAATATTTTTAATGAATGGTAATGGATGCAACCTGTCAAGATATAACGATCATATATTTTATTCTAAAAAGAACGACATTCCTAAGTTTTTCATAATTTATTTTTAAAAGATCAAAAACAAAAATACTTCAAAGTTTAATTTTATTTGAAATTTTCTAAAGTGTTCTAACACCATGGACCCAATCATGATGGAATAAGACCAGATAAAGTAGATAATGGAAAAAGTTGGAAAGACGTGCAGAGGAATACCCTACCAATATAAAATGAATAAAAATAAGAGAACCATAGCTGACAGAGAGGGCTTGGCGAGTAATGAATAAGAGCTAGAGGATCTTCGGGCCATGGAGTAGATTGAGGAAATCCTGTGTGAAACATATGAAAGGAAAACATGAGGTCCAGGGTCAGGAACAGAAGGAAAAACTCCAATCCAGATCACCATCAGTGTGAAACCTACAACCCCATGTGTGATTAATACACCAGAAAGAACACCAGCATTTGGACAACTGAATTTTAGTGGAAGAAAAGCAACAGGATAGGGATCCAATCAAGGAAAATCAACTGGGGGAGAAAGATCAGAAAGTAACAGTCAATTATCTACACCACACAGAGGTAGTAGTTCAACATAATTCAAAATGGCAGGACATGATCCCATGATTATATTACCATAATTTTTGGGAGAGGCATCATGGGACCCTGAAAATAACTTATTCATTTGTGAGAAGATCTGTGAAGCAAAGAAGATCACATATGAGGATACAAAGCTCATGTAGTTAGCTATCACACTAAGAGACTATGCGTTGGACTGGTAAATGAGCCTGGATGTAAATAGTTCACAGGGAGTACCAAAGAATATCATAGAAGTGAAAAAACTACTGGTAAATTAGTTTCAGAAGCCAATCTTATAAGACTAGTACATGAATGAAATGATTGAAATCAGGAAGAAACCAGGTGAGTTTGTTTGGGAGATTGATCAGAGGTTCAAATGTCTGAAAGGTAAGATGAAATATATAATTACTAACATGCAACATAGGAACTTATTTTTGAACTCATTATTACCACACTTGAATTATCCTTTAAGACAATAAAAGTTCTAAACTCAGGCAGAGGCTCTACAGTCAGCCCTGCAATTGGAAGAGAACTAGTATCAGCAAAGAGATCCAACAATAGATGATTTGAAGGAGGATTTGAAGAATCTAACCTTTCAACTTAACCAGAATGAGGATAAAGAGAAAAGAGAAGTTCTTTGGTGTAGTTTATGTAAGACAGGAGGACACCATAAGAACGAATGTCCAAATTTTGTCCAGTATATGGAAACAGGGGTTCCAAACCCCTTGCCAACAGGAGGACCATGGTGCAGTATTTGTAATATGAATGGGCATGATCCATATCATTTTACAATGAAGTAGAAGTATAAGACAACACCACAAATTTTGTATTGCAATTTTTTTAAATCAGTGGGTCATGATGATAAGGATTGTAAAACAATCAATATGATGAGATAAATAACTTAAGACACTTATAGGGTGCAAGAAAAAATGATGACAGGATAATATACACCTCATTTCATCCAAGTATCACCACCATATAACAATTTGCAGCAGCAGTACAACAACGTGCAACCGTAGTACAATAATGCACAACCACAGTATAACCCTGTGCAATATAACCATGTACCCCAATACAATGCAGCGCAAGGAGATTGAGGTGGATATAGAGGTGGAGGACGAGGCAGAGGAGGATTTGGATGAGGAAAAGGACTTGTAGTGTGCCAAAGCTTCCAACAACCAGAACATTATGCAATGGATTGCACACTTCCACCAATGACATGTATGTACTGTCATGCAACAGACCATGACTATTGGCACAGGGGAAGACCCAGAGTTCAATGCTTAACAACGCATCGAAAAAATCCCGACTATCGACCCTTTCGAAAGCACCTGTGAAGCAGGTAAAGTCTCACTCAAGGTATATTAAGGGGGGTTACAGGACACAGGTGTCCATAACCACGCTGGGACATGAATCTGTGATAAGAGAACTTCTTAAAATATTCTAATAACTCTTAGGAAGTGAACATGCATTAGTTTATTAACTTCATTAACACAGAAAATCATAATCAAAGATAGATAAGCGCAGTAACAACAAGTGATTATGCACCATGATCACTTAGCACTGAGTTAAATCTAGCATCCATTTACCCTCTAACATAAGTAAAGTACTTAAGAAAAAAAATATATATTCATTACACATCATAATCAAAGCACTAAGAAAATTCATAAGAGAAATGAAACTGCACAAAGTAAACCATGAGACATGAGATATACATGGTTCACCTCAGTGTGGGGCTACATCCACAAATCACTTCACCTCTTTATTATTAGCCAAGATCTTACATCCAACCACTCCTGTGCACTAAGCCACAGAGTTGAACTTCGCCCAAGACAGGAGATTTGCACACTAAGAACTAGATCTGTTGGTTGTGGAGCCTGATTATCTTCCTGATTTAGAGGTCCTTGCTTTCAGCCGTGTTTATACCCCATGAAGTATTTACACCCCAGAAGTATGTACACTCTTCCACGCGGGGGAGTGCAGAGGGGGGGTACCCCCTCTGTGGGGTCCGGGGGTTCCATCCCCCTGGCTGGGGGGTCTGGGGGAAAGCGGGCCCCTAGCGGGGGTTCGGGGGAGAAGCCCCTGAAGCAAAAATTGCCTTATAAAAGTATATTGTAATTTCATTGTAAATCTGGAACATTCATTATAAGGTCGCAGATCTAACGGTATAGATTATGTTAGGGTTTTTTCCCTAGAAGGCAACCCTCTTTTATGAGGGAAATGTATTTGCGGCTATGTATGAGAGTGAATATTGTATTCTGAGAGAAGAGACTGTGAGAGAAAGAAGAGGAAGTTACAATGGGTTTTTCTGTAGGTTGTATCCCTTCATTTGCTGGATAATAACAAAGGAAGGACCTGGCAATTTTTCTAGTGGACGTAGCCCACACTGGATGAACCATGTATATCTGTGTCTCTCTTGTATTGTGTGTCTTCTGTGTTTTATTTCTGCATTTGTTTTATTTTATTTCTCCGAAGTCCTGTTTTTCTAACAAGATCCTCCTTCTTTACCTTCCAAAAATAGGTCAAATGCACGAAGCCAAAATCTCTTATCACAACACTTAGCACCTTCCACAAAATTATAGTCGAGAAAGAAGCCTCGACGACATACATTCCTTCTCACACAAAACTATTGTTTGAACTACTGCTTCTATAATACATTTCTCTTTATTTATACTTTACAAAATCTTACAATAAGGCCTAAACACGGGGAAAACCCATGGGATGACATCCCATAAACCTGTTACAAAACCTTACTAGGTCCACATAACCCTAAAAATAGGTGAGATCCACGATCGCAACTCCGACGCTCCTACTTCGACCAGCATGTCGAAGTCCAAAAGTGGACCAAAACCTCCAAAAGTAACCAAAGTTTCCCCAAAACTTGGTCGAGGGCCAACAAGCCCCCAACACTCACCTGTGATTTGTCCCGAGTCACTCAGGTCCAAACAATGTTGCTTCAAAAGCCTCGAGCTTAACTCGAGCTGCCTCGACTTGTTGCCTCACCTGAGCCTCCTTCTCAATGAGCTCCTGGACTATTTTCTCTATAATAGACCCTTCTAGGCATTGTTCTACTATTGCAACTACTTGGTATAACTGTGAACCCTAGCTATCGATCTCCTTGAACACCTTGCACGCTTCATCTTGCATAGGTTGTAACTTATGTTCTACTTCCATCACCTTATCCTGGAGGGTAGTGATCTGTTTTTGTACCATGCACTGCTCCTGGGATATCTTCATCCTTTCCACTGTTGTGAGCAGCTTCATCTGCGCCTGAAATGAAAATGCTTGCTGTTGTGCATCCTGTAACTGAGCCCCTAGCTTCTTTAAATATGTCTCCTCGGTGAGGCATTCATACTTCTGGACCCTTCCAATAGTTATATAAATTTTCCAGGGTGAAGTCCAAATCTATGCGGACCTATTGTTTCAGTGAGGTTCAAACCTTGTGAACCTGCCTCCTACGAGTTTTCGATCTGCGAAGTCTTCTATATGGTTTCCTTAAATTCTTGTAGATTTTCCAACTTAGCCTTCTTTTTATTGATCTTCCTTGCCTTCTTTCTGTCCCTCCTGCATTGTTACTTTTCTTTGTTTCTTCGACTTATCCTCTCGTTCTGCTCTTAGTTGGTCTATTTTCCTAGCTATGAAATCCCTTAATTATTTCTTTTTATTTTCTATAGCTTCTTCCTTTGCATTCATTCTGATCTGATCCTTCTCAATCTAAGTCTTACCTAACAAAAGTGGGAAACGGGCGTTGTCCTCAACAAACCTAATGACTTCAAATTCTTCTCCAGTCAATTTTCCATGAACAATAATAGGTATAGTAATTACTCGTCCACATAAATTTATCATCTTTCCCTTAAACAAGCCTATACTTCCTAAAGAAGGTACCAAAGTAGGCTTTCCCAAAACTTCCCAAGTTTCTTCTGTCATAATATTCACTTGTATTTCTTCATCCAAGACAATACAGTATATGTCGAAGTCTTTTATTCTTCCACTTATGCGATGTTTTTCTTTCAGGCTTTCTGGTAAACTGACATCTTTTTGAACATCCATAATTTATTCCAACTATAATAACATAGTCTGAACTTCCTCTGACCTTTTCTCTTTATGACTTTCTATCATACCCTTAGTCTCTTGACTCTTTTCATAATTTTCTTGTCTCATATCCCTCCCTTCAACTTTAGCAATAATCCTTGGACAATCCTCAACCTTATGACCAACAACCTTACAACAAAGACAAATAGGGCCTACCTAAAGGCATTCCTTAGCAAGATGTCTTGACCTTCTGCAATTATAACACAAATTCAATCCTCTTTTTCTCTTAAATGTTCCCCAATCTTTTCTATATTGCACACTTCCCCTAGGATCATAGTGTTGGACCTACAATATGCAAAAATTCTTTCTAGGTTCCCGCATCGACTTATTAGTCCAAAAACTCTTTCTATGCATAAGAATAACATATCTTTCTTCATTTCCATTAAATTTACTCAAATCAAATCTTTATTTCAACTATGCCCTAGCCTTCAGATTGGGACAAAACATATTAAACATACTTAAATTCATGCTTTCAGAACAAAACATTTCACTTATCTTTATCTTGCCAAAGCACAAAGCTTGCCCCTTTTAGAATCTTAACTATTTTCTTCAGAACAACTTACTTTCTTGGTACAAAGCTTCACAAGTCAGGTAGAGTACTGTGCACTTCAGCAGCAGACCTACGCATTGATCTTTTCTTTTTCTTTACTTCAGTTCCTAGTAATCACATTTTTAGGTCCCAACAATCATAGTTTTAGTCTCGACAACAAAACCATTTTTTGTCATAGGGGCAGAGCTAGGGTTCAACAGTTAACAATGCACCAAAAAAACCCTGACTACCAGCCCTTTAAGCAACATCTGCGAAGTAGGTGAAGTCTCACCCGAGGTAGAATTAGGGGGGGTTATAGGATGCAGGTGTTTGTAACCAGGCTAGGACACAAATATGTGATAAGAGGACTTCACAGAATATTTTGTTAATGCTTAGGAAGTGAACATGAATAAGTTTATTAACCTCATTAACACCGCAGAGCATAATCAAAGGCATATAAGCACAGTAACAACAAGTGATTATGCACCCTGAGCACTTAGCACTGTGAGTTAAATATAACATTCATTTACCCTCTAACATAAGTAAAGTACTTAATAAAGAAAATATATATTCATTACACATCATAATCAAAGAACTAAGCAAATGCATAACATAAATGACATTTCACAAAGAAAACCATTAGACACTAGATATATGTGGTTCACCCCAAGGTGGGGATATGTCCACAAATCGCTTTATGTCTTTATTATTCACCAAGATCTTACATCCAATCACTCCTGTGCACTAAGACATAGAGTCTAACTTCTTCTAAGACAGGAGATCTGTGCACTAAGCACTAGATCCTCCTTCTTTACCTTCCAAAAATAGGTCAAATGCACAGAGCCAAAATCTCTTATCACGACACTCAACACCTTCTAAAAAATCACAGTCGAGCATGAAGCCTCAACCACATACATTCTTTCTCACATAGAACTATTGTTTGAACTATTGCTTCTACAATACATTCCCTTTTATTTATACTTTACAAATCTTACAATAAGGCCTAAACATGGGGAAAAACCATGGGCTGACATCCCATAAACCTGTTACAAAACCTTACTGGGTCCACATAACCCTCAAAATAGGTGAGATCCGTTATCTCAGCTCTGCTTGGGCGCTCCTACTTAGACTAGTGTGTCGAATTCCAAAAGTGGACCAAAACCTCCAAAACTGACCAAAGTTTCCCCAAAACTTGGTCGAGGGACAATAATGACACATAAGACTTCCCAACACTCTTGGGAAAGATCCAGGAAAAAAGGAACCAGAACAACCAGAACGTCCAGTGGGTTTCTGCAGAAGCTAGGGATGATGGGAGAAACAACAATATAATCACTTGAGGAGGATATAAGATAGGAACTAATGAAGAAAAACAAGATCCAGCTCAAAACCAATGGGTTAAGAATGATATTGAGCCAAAAAAGTAGTTTGACACGCGAGAAGAAAAGGAAACATTTAAGGAGGCTAGACAAGAGTTTCTCAAGCATAATTTTGTTTCTACATCAATTGCGCAACAAACTGAGAACCCACCAATGTACGATATGCCATCCTCAATGGACCATACCAGTGAAGGACAACCTTTAGAGAAAGTAAGTACCATAAAGACATTTTTACAATCTTGTGTCAAGTTATTGAATGATCCATCATTTTTTAAGGTCTTACAAAATATGTTAGAAAGATGCAACACAGAGGTAGTATGGAAGTTAGAGTAGAAAACAATCAATTATATCCATACAAGAAGAAGGACAAGCAGAGAATTTAGACTGAACGCCAAGATTGGGGATTTCAACATGGGAGATATTATACTGGATTTAGGTTCTAAAGTAAATGTATTTCCTAAGAATGCATGGCAATGTATGGGAGAACCCACATTAGGCTATTCACTTGTCCAGTTGAAACTAGCAAATCAACAAAGAGTGTTACCAATTGGAAGGCTTAAAGGTGTGACAATAGATTTTGATGGAGTGCGCACTATGGTATATTTTGAAGTGATAGAGATAGTAGATGGCAAAACACTTTACCTAGCATTGCTTGGATTAGACTAGGCATTTGATAACCAGGATATAATCAACCCAATGAAAAGACAAATGACTTTTGAATAATGTGAATATAGAGTCATTGCACCATTGGATCCTTTAGAAGGAGAAAGGTTTGTAGAGGCGACTTGTTTGGATATGGAAGAAAAAAACCAGTTGTACAGAACCATCACACGAGAATAGGATTATGTTAACCCAATTGCATATGGGGTACTTAGTTGGATAAGAATTACATCATGTGCTTCCAACTCAGACACAGGTTTGGATAATTGGCAACAATGATTACATGAAGTTTTCACAATGTGGTGTGAAAGAATCAACTGCACAGTAAGATGGGTTGGTACAGAGATAAGAGAACCTCCAATTTTTCATGGGCTAAACGACTTAGAGGAAGTATTGAAAAAATATGAAGAGGAAGTGTTAGAAAATCATAGGCTCCTAGCCCTAGATGTTTCACTCAAGGAAACATCTAGAATATGGTGAGGTGTGCACAAAGAAACAATTCAGGACTGGTATCAGTGTAAAAGACTATTGCACATTAGATTTGGCGCAGAACAAGGGAGAAATAGAGTGCAGAATTATGATGGGAAAGACACACAAGTTGAACACTTGGAGAAGTGCAGAAAACAATGGAGGATGACACCACCAGAGGAATGGCCTCATCAATTTATTCATACATTAGAAGGGATCCCAAGGAACTAGTACTTAGACCAAGAGATGAATAGAGGCACTACACACTGGACAAGATTACAACAAAATGTTGTAGTAACCTTCTCATTTGAACATGATAACCCCAACATTGATTCATCACTGAAGCCGATACGGGGAGTGATATTTTTTTATGAACCCAAGGTTGAAATCATAATAGAATATCAACAACAAAACAGATAGACAGTCAAAGAGTTACTCTCATGTTATCATGTCGAAAAGTAAGCACCAAATGAATATGATCCGTTCCACATTTAGATTATAGAGATTGAACATTGGGATGAATGAAAATCCTAAAATGGCAAGTATTTGAGACTATTTGGATGAGAAAATAGTAGAAAGAATAACAGAGTTACTACATGAATACAGTGACCTATTTCCAACAACCTTTACAGAGATGAAATGCATAGAAGGGGAGCTAGGTGAGAGGAAGATACCCCTCAAACTTGAGACTAGACCTGTCAGACAGAGACCTTAGAGAATGAATCCATTGTATAAGCAGAAAGTGAAAGTAGAAATTGACTGAATGTTGGAAGATAACATTATAGATACAATAGAGGAATCTGAATGGATCAGTTCCATGGTAGTTCAAGAAAATAACCAAGGGGGGATAAGGATTTCTGTAGACTTGCGGAAACTCAATGATTCTTTCTTACATGACCCTTTCCCTTCCCCTTTTATAGATGAGGTCTTATCAAATGTGGGAGGCCAGGAAGCATATTCATTCACAGATGGATTCTCAGGTTACCATCAGATCAAAATAGCTCCAGAGGATAGGTATAAGACTAATTTTGCTACAGATGGGGATCCTATCAATATACAGTCATTCCCTTTCGACTGAAGAATGCACCAAATATATTTTCAAGAGTATTCATAGTTTCTTTTAAGGAATTAATACATCCTTTTCTAGAAGTATATCTGGATGATTAGACTGTATCTAGTGTTTTGAAGGACCATGTAGAAGTGTTAAGACTAATGTTGGAAAGATGCAGGCAATGTCAGATATCATTAAACATCAAGAAATGCATTTTTGGTACACGTTTTGGGATATTATTGGGACATATAATGTGTAAACAAGGTTTACTGGTTCACACTACTAAGATTACAGTCATTGTGAATTTACCACCACCAAAGTCAGTGCGCTAGTTAAGAGAAACACTGGGACATATAGGCTATTACAGAAAGTTTAAAAAGGGGTATGCATAGATTACTGCACCAATGAAAAAATTGTTAAAGAAGGACACCGGATTTTAGTGGAATGAGGACTGTCAGCAAGGATTTGACACTTTAAAGGAAAAGATGGTGACAACACATATATTAGTATTTCCATATTGGGAAAAGACATTTCATGTGCATGTAGATGCATAATACATAGCACTTGGAGAAATTTTGGCATAGCCAGGAGCAGGGTACTTGGACCATCCTATAGCCTTTTCAAGTAGAAAATTGTTAGAATTAGAGCAGAATTACAACACCACAGAAAGAGAAGGCCTAGACATGGTATGTGCACTTATGAAATTAGGCACTATTTACTGGGAAAACACTTTAAAATGTTCACAGACCATTCTTCCATCAAATATCTATTCAACAAGCCATTGTTGGTGGGGAGGATCTGTATATGGCTATTATTATTCGAATAATTCGATTTTGAAGTGATAGTCAAACCAGGGAAGCTGAATGTAGGACCTGATCACCTGTCAAGGGTAACCAATGGAGAAGAACCTACTAACCTGTAAGACAACTTCCTTGATGCACAATTATTTTCAGTACAGGGAGTTGATGAATACTTCATTGATATTATTGAATACTTAAGTACAGGGGTTGCACCATAGGAATTCAACAGTGTGCAGAAGAAAAACCTGGTAGTCAGAGTTGCAGACTATCAACTCATTGTAGGTCATTTATATAAGATGGGAAAAAATAGAATTTTGAGAAGGTGTGTATTGGAACATGAACAACCCAGGATTTCAGTAGAATCTCATGAAGGTATAGTTGGAGGAAACTATGAAGGAAAAGATATCATGCATAAGGTATTGCACACATGATTATGGTGGCCAACAGTCCATAAAGATGCCAAGGAATATTTCCAGAACTTTGATGTCTTTCAGAGGCTTGGAAAACCCAACAGAAGGGACGAGATTCCCCTAAGACCATAAGTAACTTTGCATGTGTTTGAAAAATGGGAAATAGACTTTTTTGGACCTATTAATCCACCAAGAAAAAAGTTAGGATCAAGATATATCATTACTATGACTGAATACTTAATGAGATGGGCAAAAGCAACACCATTCAAAGATTTTAGCGCAAATACATCAACACACTTCTTATTTGAGAAAGTAATCACCATATTTGGATGCCCCAGGATTCTGATGAGTGACCAAGACACTCATTTTATTAATTATACCATCAGGGCTATGACTGAGAAGTTTGGATTCTATCACCAGAAGAGTACACCATATCATCTTCAAGCAAATGAAACAATAGAAGATTTCAATAAGATTTTGGAAAATGGTTTGACTAAGATCTGCAGTGTTAACAAGGATAATTGGGACTTGAAAATATGAATAGTATTATGGTCATAAGGGAACACATGCAAGAATTGGACATGACATACGCCATTTATATTGGTGTATGGACAGGAAGCAGTGGTGCCATTATAATTTCAGGTACCCAGTCTATGTGTAGTAGCAATTACTAACATGACAAAAAGAGGTGTAGTACAGGAGAGGTTAAGTCAACTAATGGATATGGAAGAGGACATGATCCTAAAAGGATTTCACCAGGAAGTACATAAAGCAAGGGACAAATCCTGGCATGACAGACATATTAAAAATAAAATCTGTAAGGAGAGAAACCTGTTGGATTACTAAGAGGGGAGGTGAATCAATAATAGCACAATTATAATCCTTTCTAACCAAATGATTCAAGTGTTATATCAATGTACAATTATTATCCAATAATGAGCAATAAGAAATGAACAATCACACACATACACAGTACACCAGTGTTTTATGTGGAAACCCAAGGCGAGAGAAAACCACGAAATGCTTTTTATTATATGTCTTGAAGAATTACATTCATTGGAAGCACCAACTTCCTTTGTTTTCCAACTGCAACTGAATGGAGGCTCCAACCCCCTATATTCTCAGGCTACAACGTGAGGGAAGCTCCAACTCCCCAATTATCTAGCTACAAACAGAAGGAGGCTACAACTCCCTATGCTCTTCGGCTACAATTGAAAGGTGGATACAACCACCTATCCTTGCCTCGTCCAACCACCCTGAAGTAGAAGTAGAATGATGGAACCACTGTCACACTATCATTATGATATATACCGCTATAAAAATGTACCAATAAATCTAAACCAAGAATCAACCATGCATCAACCTGTACCTCAACC
>JASDQU010204085.1:4677-18868 GCA_032191745.1 Picea mariana
ATATATTTTAAACATTTACCTAATCACATTAAAAATGCTGTAAGGTTATATAATTACCACGTTTAAAGATTAAATAGCATTAACTGCGGCAACTGAATAATCCTCCACAACTGCTAGCCACGTTTCGGCGTTCACCAACGCTATCTACCTTTCGGCGTTAGTGTTCTTCTTAAGATGCCGCGTTGAGCACACATGTCCCTTTGTGGGCTCCTCCATTTATGTCTTTGGCACTTGATAGCTTGGCATGTGACCTGTATGGCTCTAAAAAGCACTTGATAGCTTGGCATGTGGTCTTGGGTATGACAATTAAAGTATTTAAATGTGAAATTATTTGTAAAAGAAACAATGCATGGCGCATTTTGTAAAGACTTGACTGGTGGGGAGGTTCGGGGTTCAAATCTCACGGACTCCATTTAAATTTTCTTTTATTTTACTTATATATATAAAAAAATCAAAATACCCAATTAATTTTTTTTTATTTAATTAAATTTAACCTAATTTAATTTAATTAATTTAACTTAATTTAATTTAAAATTTAAATAAAATAATTTTTTTTTTTAAGTCCCCTTTTTTTTTAATAATTATAATTAAAAATAAATATAAAAAAAAATTAAAACAATTAATTTATTATAATTAATATAATAATAAGAAAAATAAACAACAAAATAAATAAATAAATAAACTACTCGTGAAATACTACACGTACAATAATCGACATCATGGGTCCTCGCATGAGGCCCACGTGCTCGGCCTCCGACTCTCAATACCAAACACCTAAGTTGTTCCTAGGCTTTGATTCCTAGGCTTCGAGCTTCAGATCTGCAGGGAAACCTCTCCACCACGCTCGCTCGACGTTTTCAGATTTTAAGTCCCCATTCTCCCTTTTCCACGAACACCAATTCACGATAAACCAGTGATCTGTTCCAGCATGGCGAATCAGTAACAGGATTCCTTCTGGCGGTTCGATGAATAGCTTCGAGTATTGCAGGAAAATGCGGCACTAGATGAAAATAGTAAATGGGATTATGGTGCTAACAATGTTTTATGAAAGTCCCAGTGGAGATGCAATTCCAATTCCAATGCCTGTATTGGATTATATGCGTATGACTCCGATGACAGGAATGCAATTCTTGAAACAGGAAGGGTTGCTGACAGGAAACAGCCTTACAGGTAACATTCCCGAGGATATTGGATATCTGAAGGGTCTAAGGACGTTGAATCTATCACATAACCATTTTACTGGACATATTCCCCAAGAATTTGGCAACATGGTCGATTTAGAAACTTTAGATATGTCAGGCAACCAGTTAGAGGGGAAAATACCTATAGCACTTGCAGATATGAATTCCCTGGGCTGGTTAAACCTATCAAGTAATAAACTATCAGGGAGGATTCCAAATGGGCGTCACTTTGACACATTTGAGGCAACTTCATCCTTGGGTAATCCAAAGCTGTATGGGCTTCCCCTTGCAACAAACTACAGCGAATACAGTGGAGAGGAGGGTGACGACAGTGACAAGACTGTGCATTGATGGGAATCATGGGAAATTGGAATGGTTTTTGGTCGGGTGACAGGTTTTGGAAGTGTGATCGGAGCATTATCTCTCAGCAGACGGCTGGGGAGGAAGTACTTTCATCTAGCTGATCGCTTTATTGCATCTTTTGAATAAAAGAATGAGGTATGTGACAGAAAATTCTCCATCTTTTGAATAATATTTGAACGGTAAAGACCATCCTTTCCAAATTTAATGAATGGACCATATTTGATTTCCACCACGGCATTGCATAAATAGTATGCGCATAGCTAAAGAAATGCATGAGAAATCATATTGTGCATACAATGGGCAACGTATTATTTTCTGTAATTTCTATATTTCGGATGCCCTTTTCTTTTCAAGGATAAAATTTGCCAAATTATATTATCATATATATATATTTTTAATTTGATGAATTCTGTGATAAATTCACAATAATTTGATGAATTCTGTGACTGCTGGAAACCTACGACGGGTTTTGAAATTGTAAAGATTAAATTGTTTAGGTTTTCGTTGTTCATTGAGTTAGTCATTAGGTGACACTTTCACCCATCATCAGGGAAATAGTTTGCCCTTCACCATTTCTTTTGAATCCAACTTACCAATCTATCTGTCTTCAAAGTTGTTCGGGTAGATCTGGTTAGTCTTGACCTGGCTAATGTGTTGAGCACATAATTCCCCTTTTCATTTTCTCCATACTGAACTTATGATATGCCAATAGGTCCTGTAGTCTGATGCTACCATGCGTCAGGGACAGTAATGATTATGCAGGCTAGGCTGCAATGAATTCCTGTGCCTTAGTGCCTGCTTTAAGCTATGTTCTCATATATCATGGATGTTGTGGTAATTGCACCAAGTGGTGCGAAACTATGAATAGTGTTGTAATGGAATCTAGTTGTGTCAAGTGATAAATAGATATAAACTTTGAAAGAGCGTTAGATGTGCTTTCTCAACCTGATTAGTCGGTAGTAATTAGAAACTATCCTTATCAAATCTTCGATATTGTAACAACCCTAGTCTGATTTCTAACCTAGCTACTTAGGAAAACAGAAAACAGAAATCTCTATCAAAACTGCACTCTGATTTTTACTAGGAACTGAAATACATTAAGCTAAAGAAAATAGCAGCAAGTCACAGATCTGAAACTCAAATCACATTACTTTTTTTTTTTAAACAAGAATTACGCTGAAAGCTTTAAAGTCTACCTTTCACCCTAGTTGTATTCATAATTTACTTGTTTTACTTTGGTAAATTTGCTTTGCATTTATTTATTTATTTATAAAAATTTATGTGTTTTGTTTGCAGGTTAAGAGAAGGGGAATTTGGCCCTTAAGGCTCCAATGTTTCAACCTGGCTCTGATACCAAATGTAATGGCTGAATTAATTTAGGCAACCATTAATTTATAACACAACAGTAAAATTAAAAATTTACTTCATTAAACACATTCGCAATCAAATTCTTCATAGTAATAAAATTTAATAACAAATTAATACAAAACAATGCATAATTCTTGGTAAATACCTGAACCTGATGCTATCAACCTGTGTTTGCCCGCCGCTTGCTTCCTTCCCGCTTCTGCAAAACACTACCCAAAACCGTACTCCCTGCCAACTAGGTAGCTCCCTAGCCCCATGATATCAACGGATATCCTGGCCCTCCGTGCCCAAAACCCCCAGCAACGCTGGTGCACTGTATCACTATCACTCATGAATTTTCACCTCTTCTCTGCAATACTCCCAGCTCCCAAAATCCCTGGCCAACTCCCTGTAGAATACCTCTCGTCCAACTCCTTCCCTTCCTTATCCCTCCTTCACCGACACTCCTCCCCCATTAACTCCCTACCTAACCTCTTTATTACCCTTATCCATTCCCATTAATTCTTTTATCTTCTCGGGATTCATATGTTATCCCTTGTTGTATACGCAACCATTTTATAATATATACCATTAATCTATTAAATCCATCACGTAAGTTATTAAATGTAGTTTGTAGTTAAATTATTAATTAATTAATTACAATTATATCCTTTAATTAATTATTAACTCACTTAATTAATATCATTAAATCATCTTTGTTTAATTAATACCTTGTTAGCACAATAAATCCCCTAATTAGTTTTACTTATAATTTCTTAAACATTTATCCAATTAGGGTCATTACATTCCTCCAGTGGAGTCTTTGAGTTGGCACTGTCTGGAGTTGATTGGAGTCGCCAGGTGAATGATTTCATCCTTTCTGGTGTCTGGTCACTGTCCACCATCAGTGATCAAATCTGGAGCTTTAAAGTGTACTACTGAGGAAAGATCGCCAGTGGAGTTGCCATTCTGTTAGCACTCTGTAATTTGCCCAAGACTGTAAGGCAGTCACAGAGGTAACATCAACACCACTTCGATTCTTGGATCTATCCCTCCAAGACTCAGAGAGGGATCTCTCTGTCTGATATAGCTTTGTTTGAAGAGAATATTAGGCTAGTTAATGGGTTCAGAGTTTGGATTTTTAAATTGGTAGGAGCAGAGAAAAGGAACCATGGGCAATGGAGTCACAAGCTGAGATTTAATCAAAAACAAATCCTACAGACAGCTTTATAGGGAAAGGTAGGCAAATTACTAGATCTGGTAAAATTAAATGAGATGAAAGAGGAGGAAAAAAAAATGATAAATTTAGCAACAGAGCAATGAAGAATCCTGCCATTGAATATCAGAAGAAAACATTAATATTATCCACAGCCAGAAACAGAGTGTATCTTACAAAAAATCCTGCTCATAAACTTCTGTCGAATAATAAGGAAAGAAAACATATGGAGATAGAGAAAACAATTTACTGGAGGAGCACTTCACCAATATACTTGACACAAGAATCCTGTAACTGTTGTGACTGTACTATCTGAATTGATGAAAAAAACTACAGTTGGCTCTGTGAGCTGCTTTATAAAAACTTCATCATGGTTCCCTGACTGATTAACCATTTTACATTAAAAATAATCTCTATAAATAGGATAGGTCTCCTCATCAAGTTGCGAGAGTCAGTTTAACCATGACCAAAAATAGCCACCACTCCCACAAAATTTGGAACAGTCTGCCATGAAAGACGTACCAGTTTTCTGTGAAAAAGGGGTCTGAACAGAAGTGTTTTTCTCTTGAATGATGACACCTGGGATAAAACTAAAGGAGGTTATTGTATAAAGGCATGTGATGGACAAAAATGTCCTTTGATTTTTCCAAAATCATCCCCAGCTGGCCGTAACAGCTCCTGCAAGATCGGGACTGTAACGGAAAATTGAGAATCTGGAAAAATGGGCCTCGAAGATGGATTCAATTCTCCCTGCTCGTGGAACTTTCGAAAAAAATGAGAGAGGTTTTTGTTCTTTAGCCCGTTTTGAGCAAAAAAATCTCTTGGATTTTTAAAATCCATCTTCATTTGCTCAGAATCTCCTCCGGAAGAAGACGTAGTAAAACAGGCAAAAATGACAATTTTTTGAGAAAAGTAGTTTTTTTACGGGAGGGCGGTATTCCGGACCCCCCCTAAGGTGGTAAGCGGTTTTGGGGGGGTGGGAGGGGGCCCGCAAGAATCATATCACACCATGTGGAGGGGAGGTGGTTTTGAAAACTACTTCATTCCGGACCCCCCCCCTCTCATTAAGTTCCGGATGGTGAGGGGGGGTCCGGAATTTTTGAGGATCGTTGATTAGATGGTAAGTGTGATGGACGGAGGGCGTGAGGTGTAAGGTGCGTGGAGGTAATGTGAGTGGAGTGTGACGTATGAGGTAGGGGGTAGGGTAGGTAGACTTAGGATAGTATATTGTTATGGTTTTTTTTTTGTTTTTAAATATTATATGTTATATTGTATTGTTCATGTTTTTGTGTTATGTTTTATTTTTGTATATTTAATTTGTTTTGTATTTTATATGTTTTTTAATATTTTGTTTTATATTTTATGTTGTTTAATTTATGTGTTTGTTTATTATAATATGTTTTATATTTTTAATATATTTTGTTTTTATAATTGTTTTATTTTTTTAATTTGTTTTATTTAATATTTAATGTTTTTGTTTTTTAATTTGTTTTATTTAATGTTTAACTAATCCTAATTACTAACTTAGTTACTAACTTAGATTCTTAACTTAATTAATAATTAATTAACTAATTATTAAATAGTTATTTATTAATTAATTTAACCTATCCTAATTATACTAACATTTATTATTATTTTAATCTGACTAACCTATTGTTTTTTTTGTTCATCCTAAGTCTGATTATGCATGGATGGGTGACGGGCGAGAAGTAGTCAATGGGGCCACAGGACAAAGGAGTGAGGGCATAGCGTGTATGAAGGATGCAGCAGGGTGATGGGGAATTGAGCGAAAAGAATGGAGGGAGGAAACGAGATCAACCGAGCCAGACTTCGTCATCACGAGAGAAACGCCAAATCAACAGTCGAAGAATCGAGTGGCCTATAATTATAGGACCCCAACACATAATTTGGATCTAATTGCCCCCCACTCTAGAGATTTGAAGTAACATCTAAATACCAACTGTCTCCTTGGAGTTGCATTAACACACGTTCCCTCAGATTGACCCTTAAGGGTACCAAGGAGAAGACACATGGCCTCCTACTCAAGGCATCTGTGACCACATTTTCCTTCCCCTTGATGTACGAAATACCAAAATCGTACTCACTCATAAACTCACTCCATCGCCTTTGCCTGACATTCAAATCCATTTGAGTGAAGAGATGTTTTGAAATTTGATGGTCCGTTTTGAGCTCAAAGTTTCTCCCCACAAGATAGTGCCTCCAAAGTTTTAGATCTAGCATTACAACTGCCAACTCTAAATCATGAGTCGCGTATAGCTCTTCGTGCTTCTTCAACTTCCTTGATGCATAAGCTATCACTCCTCCATATTGCATTAGCACGGCCCCAAACCCTTGCTTCGAGGCATCCGTGCAGATTGTGAAGTCCTTTTCCATATCCAACACTCGTAGAATTGGCGCACTAGTTAGTAACCTCTTAAGTTCAATGAATGCACTATCACATTCTTCTGTTCATTCATAACTGACCCCCTTGCACTGCAAAGTGGTGATGGGTTTCGCTATTTTTGAGAATCCTTCCACAAATCTCCGATAATAACCTGCTAGCCCCATGAAGCTTCTCACCTCATGGTCATTTTTCGGCACTGGCCACTCCATAATGGCCTTTACCTTTTCTGGGTCCACAGAGATTCCTTCACCGGAAATGATATGACCTAAATAGTGGATCTATTTCTAGAAGAAGGAACACTTTGACAACTTCCCATACAATTTGTTCTCTCTAAGGTAGGACAACACCACTCGTAAGTGTTCTTCATGTTCTCTTTCATTTTTGGAATAGATGAGGATGTCATCTAGAAATACTTGTAAAAAACGGTCTAAGTACTTCCAGAATACATCGTTCATGAGGCTCATGAATACTGCTGGTGCATTGGTTAATCTGAAAGGTACTATGACAAACTTGTAATCCCAAACCAAGTTCAAAAGGAAGTTTTTGGGATATCGCCTTCCTTAATCCTTAACTGATGATACCCTGATCGTAAATCGATCTTTGAGAATACCGTTGCACCTTTCATCTAATCGAATAGGTCATCTATTCGCGGCATTGGGTACCTATTTTTCACTGTAGCATGGTTCAAGCCCCTATAATATATACATAGTCATAAGGATCCATCCTTCTTCTTTACAAAAATTACTGGTGCACCCCAAGGTGAAACACTGGGTCTTATTAGCCCTAAGTCCAGTAACTCTTTCAACTGCATTTGCAATTCACAAAGTTTCGGTGCTATCATCCGATACGAAGTCTTGGAAATTAGTTCTGCACCAGGTTTTAGCTCAATAGTAAAATCAAGCTCCCTCTTAGGAGGTAACCCTGGTAACTCATTTAGAAAAACATCCTTAAATTCTGAAAATACTGGGTACTGATCCAAGGAGGTCCCTTCTTTTCATTCATCACTTCCACTACATATAGTCGATACCCTTGCCTCAAGCATCACTTAAACTTCATAATTGAGATGAAGCATAATGACACCCTTCTCCGTACACTCTACATCTCTACTATTATTCCTTCATCGTCGACACAAAGCACCCTTTTGGTGAAACAATCTACCAAAGCTCGATGAGATTCTAACCAATCCATTCCAATGATTAGGTCATACACCCCGAGATTAGTGATTTATACCTTCAACCTAGTAGTACACACTCACAGGTATACTATACAATTATCAACGCTAGGTCCTACTGCTTGTTTTTCCCCTGAAGCCATCTTGACTTGTTTAAATTCATCGTGCTCGTAGGCTGCCAACCCACTCTTTTCTAATGCAGATGGTGAAATGAAACTATCTGTCGCACCAGAATCAAATAAAATCTTAACATTGATATGATTTAGTGTACCTAATGACTCCACCACCGTGGATTGATGTTCGGACTGGCAATTATTAACCGTTGCGTAAATCTGGTGTTTGTTACTTGCTCTTCCCATCAGGGCCTTTCCTTCTCTATGCACAAATACTGATTGTAACTTTGGAAATTCACGCTGGTAATGGGGTCCTCCACATCCCCAATAGGTAATACGAGATTGAACCTGCGCATTGTTCTGTGACTGTCTCTGAAATGAGTTCCTTCCCTTGGAACCCCTGCCCCTAGTAGTTTCTCCTTGAGATGGTCGTGGACTTGCCTACATCATTGGTGATGAAAGAGATGCTGCACTTCCTGCCATTGAAATCCCTGCAGCTACTGTCCTTGGTGTGACTCTGTTACTGTATGGAGGTGGCCTTGAGCCTCCTCCCCCGGGAAATGTTCTAGGGGCCTTCCCCACGAATCCAGGATGATGCGGAAAGGTCAATCTCATACCTCCAGTTAAGTTCATTTGTTCCTTCACATAATGCACATTTTCCATAGCTTCCACTACTGAAGACAGTTTCCACATCCGCACCATAGCACTTATCTTAGGGTTTATCCCATAGACGAAGCATTATGCCTGTCGTTGGTCATTATCCATATATGAAACATATTTGACCAATTCCATAAACCTAATCTCATATTCTTCTACAGTTTTGTTTCCCTATACTAGAGCATGAAATGCTCCTACCTGTTGTTCCTCATAGTAAGCTGGAAGATATTTCCTTCGGAACCTCTCCTCGAAAAGTTCCCAAGCCACGGTGTCCGGGGTAAGATGCAGTTGCCTTTCCAAGTTTCCCCACCAATTCAAGGCACTGTCTCTCAACTAGAAAATTGCTATCTTTTCCTTTGAGGAGGACGCATAGTCCCGTAAGGAAAAACACCTTGTCATGCCTTCCAACCATGCCTCGGCATGTTCACTGGGATGACCCCCGACAAACTCTGAAAGTTTGATCTTCTGCAGTTCTCTAGTGATGTCTTTGGGTGGAGGTCCTCCCCGCGAATCCAGCAACGCTTATGGATTACCCGTTCCAGATGGTGGGGGCTCCACTTCGATCCCTGTCGGTTGATGCCCCTTTAAAGTCTCATGTATGGCCTCCAAAGAGCACAATATGAGAGCTAGTTCAGGCGATGGTGGTGGCGGCACTGATGGTGTTGGCAGTGCCTGTGACGATGCTCCTCTACCTCGATTCCCTCGAGTCCTAACCATCCTGTATGATTTAACTTGCATCAACCGAAATTGTCAGGGTGAGTTCAAGGACATTTCACATTTGTGCAACTTAACTAGAAAACAGGGTTAGGCATAAGTTATTTTTTTTTACTTGTCTGTAAACAGACATTACTCTCTTTAGGGGAGGTGGCTAGGTTAGGGTCAAAAGCCTCTAAGCTTGAATTTTTTGCCTAAGGAAACTGCTGAATCCATTGACTGGTAGCTACGCTAGCACTATACCCCACTCGCTAATTCCTCTAACTTACCCTCCTAATGCACATGAAGCCCCCTCCCCCCAGGTCATGGTTTAAGTCCTTAAAATTTTCATTTAAACTATTTAATGTGATTTTGAACATAGTTAATCATTAAATATGTATTTAATTACTTACTTATTTACTCACTATAATTAATTAAATCAATCTAATTAATTAATCCCTAAAATCATTAGTTGACATAATTAAAATAATTAAACTTTACACTAAATAAAAACAATTAATTATACTTAACACTAAATAAATTTAAACGAACACAAAATAAATAAAATAATAAATAAATAAAATATATATATATATAAATTTAAATAATATAAAAATAATAAAATCAAAATCAAAATAATTAAAAGAAAAAAAGGTGTGGGCATGCATGGATTCCACGTGCCTGCCCTTCTTCCTCCAGCTTCCTCCTTACCTAAACCTAACCCTACACGTACTCTCTCTAGAGCTCTCATCCCCTAAAAATTTACACAAACATTCATCTAATGCTCTACCGCCTCTCCCACTCTGCAAGTGCAGCCATGGTTTTCTTCTCCCTAACTTTGCAACTGTAGGCTCCTCCCTCGGTGGCTCGATGCTCGGATCTGAGTGTTGGTGCTTGGGCACTAGTTGGTGTGTTGTTGCTATTTGATCTTGTGTTGTTTTTTTTTTTTACTGACCTGTGTTTTGGTTGCAGTTCGAATGGGGTTGGAGCTAAGCCTGCGAGCTAGTTTTTTTTTTTTTTCTTGTTGCATGCGAGCTTGGTGCACTGGGCTATGTGTAAATATGGAATGTTGAAGCATTCCTCCAGTCACTGGCTTGGCTATCGATCGCGTGTTAGTGTTAGGGCCCTTCTCAAAGCGCTTGGCTTGGTTGGTTGGTCGTGGGTTCATGGTAAATACAGCCTGTGATAATTGCATCCTGTGATGAGGTAAATACAGCCTGTGATGTGGTAAATGCAGCCTATGATGAGGTGAGTGGAGTATGGATCTCACACTTGGGCTTATCTTGGTGTGTCTACATGTGGCTTGGGCATGTGGTCCATGGGAATCTTGGGTATCTTGAG
Source organism: Picea mariana (assembly GCA_032191745.1). Lineage (NCBI taxonomy): Eukaryota > Viridiplantae > Streptophyta > Pinopsida > Pinales > Pinaceae > Picea > Picea mariana. The sequence continues at coordinate 15,164 of JASDQU010204085.1, forward strand.
CCCTGCATTTTTGCCAATCTTTATATGTAGTTGTTACATTAAGAAAAGTTTGCTAGATCTGTCAGTGGGTGTTTTTTTTTTACAACTGTATGTCAGATTATTAGGTCTTCTCCTCAAAAGTTGGGATTTCTCCTTATCATTCTGAATCTTTTTGTCCAAAAATAGCATGTGCGAGTTTTTTTTTTTTTTTCATCAATGCATAATTGCACACTATTTGGTCATTTTCCTGTGTAAATACTCCCAAAACCAATAGAAGAATTGCTCATACCAGTGAAATTCCATCTAGTAGCAGTCCACAAAACTAGGGGAAGAGTTAACTTCCTTGCAGATCAACTGGCAGATCAACAATTTCGGTTGGAAAAACAATGCTAACAACTCGCCAAGTAGAAGGAATAGTTGGCCAAGCAAAGACAACAACAAAATGAGTTCTAGCTGAAGGCTAGACACCGAAATTTCCATCATTGGCTTCGATGGCTACCTCAATAGCAATACACTGGATGCATGGATCTAAGTCTTGAAGCTTATTTAAAGACTCAGACCAACATGACTTGATGAGGTAAGATCATGGCTACAGAGGTTCACATGGAGGAGCAAGCCCTCGCATGGTGGCAGGTCTATGCTCAGTTTCTGGATGTAATTTTGATTTGGGTTATCTTTATCTCTGACGCATCTTTCCATGAACGAGATCAAGTTTTGGAAATACAGAATGTGAACCATAAAAAGTCAATCTTGGACACCTCAATTTATCAGCGGCTGTTGTGGACTTCCCAGGGCCATGAAAGACTCCCTCCTTTACGCTTAGGATATCAAGCAGTTTTGGTCCACAAAAATTCAAGAGAGGGTATACTAGCACCCCACATTTTTTTTGTATGCAAACTTTGGAAAGATTCCCTCCTTTATGCTTAGGATATCAAGCAGTTTTGGTCCACAAAGTTCCAAGAGAGAGGGTATACTAGTGCCCCACAGTTTTTTCTTTGATGAAAGTTGGGCCTTATCGTTGGTAGCAACAAGATTTTAAGTATGTGTCCTTGAATAAATTCAGCCTTTGTTGCTACAGTACCAACGTTCCAGGAAGAAATTATGGCTGGAAAGGAATATATCGGTACCATTTTCTTGTTGGGCGAATGAGGTATAGAGTGCAAAAAAAGGAGGGTGACCTGCATAAAAGGTGAGGGCCTTATCAAGCATGCAAGTTTGTTTTGAACCCTAGGCTTTGCCAGCCCAAAATTAAAAAAAAAAAAATCTATCTATGAAATAAGTATGGAGATTGGTTTGAGCCGTGAGCATTTTCCAGCTCAAAATGAAAAAAAATAATTCTTCGAATGCTTGTGTGATAAATGAATTGTTAGATCGAGGGTGCATTATAATAAGAACTCGAACAATAAAATTATGCAATTATCTCCATGTTTTGGCCTAGTAAATGCTTCCTTTACATTTTCAATATGTATGTCATTTATATTTATATTTGTGTTAAAAAGAAAATTGTGCTTGGCTTGCAGGTTAGGCGGAGCTGGAATTGGAACTTGGATTTTCATCTAATTAAAGGGTTTCAGGGTTTCAATACAACTATTATAAGGTTTTTTTTGTTTTTTTTTGTTTTTGTTTTTTTTTAAATTTCAGGGTTGGAATAGTTCCATTCCTGAATTGTCCTTCTCACATGCGGGTAGGTGGGTAGGACCTTAAGGCTCTAGTGCTTCAAATTGAAGCTCTGATACCATGTGTAAGAACCTAGTTTAACAAAGCCTAATTTTTTTTGTTAATTTAAACAATTAAGATTATTCAACATAAGCAATAAGCAATTTTATTCATCATTTCGACGTATAAGCAATAAGCAATCTCAATATTCAGCATATAAGCAATAGAATTTTAAATTTATGAACAACAATATAATAAATTACATAACAACCACATAAACCAACAAATTCATGAATATAGATACCTTTGGTTGATGCTATTTTCCCAATATCCGGTTGTCCTCTCTACTGCTTTGCCCAAAACTCTACCTGATGCTCTGACCAAACCCTGCCCAAAACCGACTAACCACCCAACCAGCTAGGAGCATCCTATCCGGCTCCCTAGCTCCAGGATTCTATGAGGATTCCTGGCCCTCGAGCCCAAAACTCCTAGCAACCTGGTGCCCCCTGCAACAGTTCACCCAAACTCCAAACCAGAAAATATCCCTCAAAAAATACAGTTCTCTCATGCAATAATGCTCCTCTCCCAAATTTTCATCTTCCATTCTTGAAGGCCTCTGCCCAGTCATATCCCCCTCCATTCACCAACTCCTACCATCCTTTAATTCCACCCACCTTATCCCTCCATTTATTACCTTATCCTTCCATTTATTACCTTATCCCTCCACTCAATGCTTCATCCCCCTGCACACGTAAAGTTTTAAAATAAATAAAAATTATTAAGCTCTTAATTCAATACCCTAACCTTTAATGAGTTAATTAATTAATTAATTAATCAATAGATATAAACAATTAATAATTAATTAATTAATATTATTAATAAATAATCATTGTTTAACTAAAATATATTAGGACAGTCAATTATTTAATTGACTATACTTGATAAACCCTATGTAACTATTTAACTAGGGTTGTTACAAATTCAATCCTCTGCAAGAAATACCTTAAGGGTGTTGATATCATATCATGGTTGCGCAGTGATGATCATAATTCCCAAGGCCCATCTATTATCTGGATGAACTTCTTGCACTCTCTTCTGATCATCAAGAGATGGTTGGCCTGGGATATAGGGACAGGACAATGTGTTGTCTTGGGTCGCGACCCCTTCATCAGCTACAATGATTCTTTCAAACTTTATTTACCGCTTCTTTAGACTTTGAACAATCACCACATATATTCTTTAGCACAAGCTGTATCAACTGGTGTAATAGGATCTTGTCAACAATGGATGGATTCCATTCAGTTGGATTTTACCACTTCACTTGGTATAGAATGGGACAATTTTGTCTCAAAATTAAGAAGCAAAGTTATTCGTCTCAAAACTGATAATGACAAACTACTCTGGTCCTAGAATCGAGTGAAAGGTAAGGTCACTACCAAACTAGCATATCAGTCCATACTTTTTGTTAACAATCTGGAAGAAAAAAAGTGGTGGTACAAAGCTATTTGGACTGTGAAGATTCCAATAAAAATTATTTGTTTCATGTGGTTATGCATTAAGTATTTTATCCTTACTGGTGTTAATTATCATAAAAGAGGAGGCATTGGCCCCTCGGTATGAATCCTCTTCTTAAAATATGAAGAAACTGCTACACATCTATTTGTGGATTGTCAAAAAACACAAAACATTTGGTCTGATGTGATTAAAACTCTGAGGATTGATAGTGAATGGAAGAGTACCATTATTGAGGAAAATATGAGACTTTGGTTCTTTAAACTTCCAAATTTAACACATGTCCCTTTTCTTATTATGTGGGATATTTGGAAATTTAGGAATAAAATCATGTTCAAAAAATGGAACAGATTTGATTCTTTGATTCATAATAAAATTATTCTCTCTGTTAGCACATATTATTGCTAAAGGGGTGTTTTTTCCCTTAGGAAATGGCACCTTGGTCAAATATGAATGAAGGGGGGATAAAAAACCCACTTTTCCCTTTTTATCCCAAGTTTAGCACCTAGGTGTGTTTTGCTAAGGGGCACGCAGATCTAGGCTGTTGAGATCTATGTG
>JASDQU010204087.1:3887-18975 GCA_032191745.1 Picea mariana
AGGACCTGGCAATTTCTCTGGTGGACGTAGCCCACACTGGGTGAACCACGTAAATCTGTGTCTCTCTTGTATTGTGTGTCTTCTGTGTTTTGTTTCTGCATTTGTTTTATTTTATTGCTCCGCGGTCCTGTTTTTCTAACAAAATTCCTCCTTCTCTTTGCTACATAAATCAAAGAATTGGTTCTAGGCTCTGATACCACAACTGGTTTAGACCTCCTTCCCTCAGGTGGAGATCAGCGTAGGATCTTCTTTTCAACCATGGAAAGGGTTAACTAAACCCTTTATTTAAGATCCCCAAAGTGTTTCGGGTTTCACAACTCGAGAGAAAAACTAATGGTCGTTCCTCTCCCTCTATGATTACCCGACTCCAAAATTTCTCCTTTGACGAGATCGACGGCTGTGAGCCTCCTCTGATATGATGATCCAGATCTTTTTTGGGTTTCAATAACCGGGATTTCATGACTCTTGAATCCAAAATCAGTTTTCGCTCCAATCCCCAAATTCACGAAATTCAGATTTGCGCGAGATCCAACGACTCTTATTAAATCGGATCCAACAACCACTATCTCTTCTGAGCTTATGGGTTATTGAAAAGGAACTCGCCTTAACCCCCTCACTTCTTTGCAAGATCCGATGACTCATGGGCATTTGACACCTCTCCATGAAGTGTTTTTTTCATTCGATTCCACACTTGATAATCCCTTTCGCGATTCGAGAATTTAGAGTGACCAAAGTTTTGGACTGCACTCCAAACTTGTGAACCCCAAATTCACAAAATGATCTAATGACTCAAACTAACCACGATCAATAGTCCACGTTGATTCTTGATATCAGGGTGGTGGGCTTATCCGACTTCTAACCACCTTACAAATCCTATGGATCTGTCAATTCTCGTGATTTCACGAGTTCTCCACAGAGAATTCTGACTGCCCGATTCACTTCTCAATGACTTCTGCCCAAACGACTGGGTGTTCTCCTCCCTAAACTTGACTTCTATGAGATGATTTTGACCTTTTCCTCCCCTTGACCAATTCAAATTTTAAATCCCTCCTTATCTTTCCCTTGTAAACGCAAGCTTCCAAAAGGATCTCTGCATGCCCTCCTTGCGGTAAACTTCCAAATAACCTCTGGTTATTTCAGTATTCAACCTTCTGCACTCTTTACAACATTAGTCTCTCAATATTCCTCTTGGATTTGAAAAAACCAATACTTCACTCGGCCTGCACACACCTTGCACGACTCTTGTGTCTATAAAAGTGCAACCTGAATCTCTTCTGAGAGTTCTGAGATGAAACTCAAAGTCTGGTCAACGCACTCCTTTCGAAGCCTCCACTGCACTCTTTGCAGGAGTTCTCAAAAAGAGAAACAATTGAAACTCATTCTTCCCTTACCCAGAATTCAAACATTCAACATAGAATTCCAGAACCTACAAACATACATAGCATTGAAATAAATGCATACAGAGAATACAAACAAGCCTGCAACATACCATTAACAGGTGGTTCCAACAACCATAACAAACACATAGATTTGGAATCAAAGCTTTCTTCTATTAATTCCAGTGCTCATGTACATGGTAAATATCAATAGCTAAAAAATGCATAAAATTCTCTATTCTCCTCTATTCTCTTCTGTAGCTCTACAACTTATGAATTTTGAATGATAATATTACAATGGTACAAGGGTTGAGGGTGTCTATCATTCGTTTTCCCTCCTACACTTCTAAACTGTCTAATCTAACATTCATATCTACCTACTTGCATTAAACAAAGATAAATGTCTATTACATTCGGCGGATAGGAATATACGCTCCAAAAATCAGGTTAGATCTACAGATATAAATGCAACTGCACTTTTTTTCTATCTATTACATTAATGCTTCAGATTTTAAAATTCAATATGTTTTCATAAAACGTGCTCAAGTTACATCTATGCATCCAACTGTCTCTTTTGGTTATGCGCGTGTCTTTTTATTTATACGATGCTCCTGCATCACAAGACAAATGTTAGTAACAACATGAAACAAAAGTAATGGAAGGAATAAGAAAAATTCAAGGAAAGGAACTATTCTATGCTATAATATGTGAAAATGAAATAAAAAGGAATTATTGTTAGTCCTAACTAGGAATGGTTAGTGGATATAGAATTTATATTGAGTTCTATTGCTCCCATTTGATATATGTTATGCTATGGTTTTGGAAATGGTTAATATGGATTGGGGTGGTGCAATTGGAAAGAAATATGTGCAATTTTCAATGCATGGAATTAATGGCATGATTTTGGTTGGCTGGCGTGTACTACGAAATTGAATGGGGTGGAAGATGGAAGCGACATGCAATAAATGCACACCACTCCATACTTATCCCACTGGGTCATCACCGTATCATGGTTATTGTTTCATTTGGTTTTTGCTGTGGTTAAGCTCCAAGATTCAATCCTGGAAGGAACTGGTCAACCAACTCGCCCTTTCTAAAGACATTGGTTACAAGTATGGTTATTTTCGCCTATCCATGAATTCGATCTGTGTATGAAACGAATGATGGATCGGTAATGTGTTGGTTTGTTCTTTCCTGAGATTGGAAACTATGTAAATGCATGGGTATTTTCTCTGGAATGACTGTGTGGTTATTTGTTTGCAAATGGAAAAATTGATTGGTTGAAGTTGTGATTTCATTGGTTGTTCTCTGTGGTGGAAACTATGATGGCTCTCTGTTGTTTTAAGAAGTTATGGGTATTTTGTTGGGTGGTTTCACGCTGTTTAGCCTTGTTGTCTGCCTCATCGTAGTTATGGTAACCATATATGGTTGTATTCAGTTTCTACGGGGTTGTTGTGTATGTTTCGAACTACCTTTTGGTCACTGTGTATCTTCTAGAGCCATGTTCGTGAGTTTTTCACCTCGTCGTGGACTTATTCTTGTGATATTGGTATCAACACAGTTGGTTATGGGGTGGCCATTATGCCAAGAAGTATGTGTTATGGTGGTTGGTAATACCTGGGGTCTACATTTCCATTGGAATGGTTATAAAATTGGTTTGGATCTTTAAAAGTGTGAGGGTTATGCCTCTATGCATTCTTGGTATTTGTTAATGTGTAGTGAGAAATCCTTGCTTCTATGCATTGTTTCCTACTCTACCCGGTGTTGAAATGTCACACTATTACAAGAGTTTAGATTTATAAACAATCATGGTTCAATCGTTCTTGTTTCAAAGGTTTTCTTCCTAATGTTGATTTGTTCGAAGTTCAGTCTCCCTGTGTTTTGGTGACCAAGCGAACTCTTGATTATTTCTTGTGTTCATGGCTATAGAGCCCAATTTTGATAACCCCAACTAGTCACACTCTTGTTGAGTATCTTGTTGACTGTCATATGTTGGTTGAGTGGTTATGATTGTTTCCTTGAGTATTGTCTCATCTCTGTTTGATTGAGTTGTTGGAAAGTTGTAGTTGGCAATGAGAATTGGTATATAGTCATTGCCTCCTTTTGTTGTGACAATTGCATCCATAACCTAGCTCGTTTTTTTGAGTAAATTGGATGATTGGGAGTAAAGGGTAATGTACAGTCACAGGGTTTCCTCTTTTCATTATGCTTGGTCATTGTGTTCCTACATCATGGTATCAATTGAAGTTGGTGGTTTTTGTGTGTTTGATTAGTCCCAATCAGGATCATTGCAAGTTGGAAAGTTGGTGACTGTGACTTGGTTATTTACTATGTATGGTTTATGGAGACATCATGCATCATTTTTTTTTATTGCACCATCAGAGATGAAGAACAGGTTTCGTAGTATGGTTTCATTGCAAATTTAATTGTTAATACGATCAAAAGAATGGAATCAGGCAAGTTTTAAAAGAGTATATTCAAATCAAGAAAGACCTGTATCTATGTTTGATTTGGGGAATTATGAATTATGGGCATTAATTGATATTTTATAGAGATATATGTTGGACAGAGATGAAACAATATGACTGTGTGTTCCTGTGGATTTTGTTTTAAATAAAAAAAAAAAAGTAAATGCAAAGAAGCAAGAATTCTATTAACAAGAAGGTTGAAAGGCATAGTGATTCTGAGTATGATGATACATTGTGTTAATGAAAAAAGTTGAATATTTAAATGTGGGATAGTGAAAATTTTTTAACACACAATGTTTTTCTAATTGTTGTTGGAATCGTTTCTATTAAATACATATATGTTTTTTATGGATTACTTAATTGGTTTTACGAACAATATTCATTATTTTCCCTACCATTATTTCAGTTTTCGCACATTACAACTCCCCTCACCTTCCCATATTCATTATCCACTCCTTGTTCTTAAAATTTAATTATAGTTAAGATAAATGATGTATTACGATCGTTAAAGGATCACACATGGATGAATTACAAGTGATATATTCTTTGATTTATGATACAGTTGATTGTTTGATGTTTTGTGAGAAGTAATAATGATCTTTTCCCCCTCATTTTAACACTTTTTCACTCAATACAATCCCTCACATATCCCATAACCCTTATTCACCCCTTGCTCATTGACAAGTATTAAACGATTTGTTTGGATTGGATTTCATGAGTTTGATATGTTGTTGAGCCAAACTGTGTTTCATATTTAAAAGAGTTGTCATGTATGGTTGTTGAAGAAACTATTTTCTATTCAATAATGCATACAAGAATGATCTTTTTCAGCAGATATTGCCATGGTTAGGGTAACAGAGGAAGAGGAAATTGGAACAGGGGCGCTGGAAGGCCAAGGTTCTACATACACTTTGATGCAGACTCGTAAGACTTAGGCCAGCTATTCAAGATGGATTTTTTAACTGGATTGGGAAAGTAATGGTCCAACCTAGGCCTAAAAGGCCTCCCTTCCAAGCCCCACATGTCCCTAGTATCCCATTTCCCCCTCATGTTTCACTACAACCTGAAATCCTGAAAACGACTGATGGCAAGAGATTGTCGACCTGACAGTCTCCCAACATCATGCCTGGCCTAACTTGTCTCTACCTTCTCCTCCACCTGTTAATCAAATTGTCCAAGCTGCATATGTCCACTCACCAATACAGTCTTCCCATGCAAGAAAAAGGTTAAAAATAGAGTCCCACCATGCCCCTAACAAAGGAAAATCTGTTGCTCACCCTCCTCACCCTCAAATGACTCTGCAAAATCCGTGTCCTCCCGCATGCATTTGAGATATGATTGCTCTCCTATGATTAGTGAGATTAGGACTAAAGGATCCACACAGCCTAAGGAAAATTCAAAGAGATTAAAGGGTGACAACAGAAACAACGGAAAGTTTGCCCCCCAGAGTGGAAAATATGGATTTTAAGTATTTTTATTTATTGATTGTTGAGAACAATTGACTTCTAAATTTTTGGACAACACACTATTTGTTTTTGGATATATGGGCAATTTATTTTGGAAATAATTACAATTACCATTGATATAAATAGTCAAAATATGGAAGTGATGATGGGAGTCAAAAGGAGGGAAGTTTTGTTTAATTAACTAGTTGTGTTATTATTGTTAAAGAACTAATGAGAGTCACAAGGGGTCCCACCTACTAGTTATTATTTATCAAAAACCCTTATTATGATTTTATGAATTTTCCCCCTTAACTAAAAGGTTGGTTGAGTTTTAGTTAACTTAATGAAAGAAGTAGTTCAACTAATTCAACTAATTCAAATTTCTTAAAGGCAGAGGGAAAAGGAGGAACAACAGGAGAATAGAAGGAGAAGCATACTAAGGTCTTCTCTTTGAGTTTTTGTTGAGATAATTCATCTTTCATTCATTTTTTAATTCATTGGAAGCCTAATTCTCTTTTATGATAGAAGGGTCCTATTGTAGACAACAAGATTCAGGGTTGAATTACATCATTCAGACACTTTTTTTTCAAATGTGTTGATATCTCTTTGATAGTTTGTGTAGACTTGTTTGTTTGTGAATTAAATTTCATGACTCACAAAGGCTATTGTGCAGAATTGAGTGGGAAACAATCTGTGGCAAGTTGATCCAGCTTTTAAAGCTCATTTTTTTACTTTCTGTTAGAATTCCTTTTGTATCGTTTTAATCGGAGACATCTAAGCTTGACTTTGGTCCAAAACTTCCTGAGGGGAATTTTCTAAAGAGAACGATTCTTTTGATAAATTGGAATGAAATAAGTGATTGCTTTATGTCTCATCTATTTTGATTATTTACTTGGTGTCTTACTTTTTTCTCTATATTTATTTCAGCATCTGTATATTCAGAAAATTACATAAATAATGAATTTTCCAGCAAGCTTTCATTTATAATAAAAACCCATCCTAAGCACTTGTAATCAATACTTGTGAATTAGGATATAAATTATGACGACTATAAACATAGGGTGATATTACTGTCTATCTTTATTTAGCCAAGAAAGATCTGAAAATTCTTGAGTGAGATCATTTCATATCTTTTCCTCAACATTTATTTTGGCGGCCATACTGGGGGACATCTTCAGTATCTCTTTGGTTGATTTTTATTCTTGATTATCATCGAATACATCTATTTTTAGGATATTGATTCTTTGAATAATTTATTTCTTAATGACTATACCTGTTGCAAGGCAACCCAATATTGAGCTCGGTATTCAAGATCAGACCAACATTGCTTTGAATTTGTTTAACACCATTTTAGAAACTGCTGATACTCGGGCTGAGCTTAATCATTCATGGGAAAAAATTGAACGAGACATTAGTGCCCAAGAACATTGGGAAGCTAGATGTAGATAGCCTAGAAATCAACAATAACCTTCTTGTTCCTTCATCTTTGACCTTATTTTCATGTCCTTAGACCCTCATGTTTCTAGGAGAAGAGGAGGCTTATCACCTGAAATTAATCCTATTGATGAAATAGGAAGAAGGAACATTGTGTTATCTACCCAACAAAGTGCTCTAAGGAGAACCTTTTCTGATTCATCTAGTTTGTTTTTGTCTCCCTTACCTGTCATCCACAAGATGGAATTTAGTGGTGGCTCTAGAAGTTTTTCCTCCTCTCAGTCTTCAGCTTTGTCAGTGATTGGTAGCCTATATAGCCACCATGTCCCTGTCAAATATACCACAAACCCCACCAAAGTCATTAAAAAGTATGGGTTGTTTCAATTTGAAGAATACATTGCAACCACACCATGGCATGTTTCCTCTCCTCTTAACCTATCACCTGCTACTCGTCCACTTCCTAAATTCAAAGAGAAACTTGCTAGGTGTCCGGGGAATAATAATCTCACTACAAATGAACACCTGGTGGCATTTTCTAATTCCTATTAGAACATAGGATCCAATGACAATGATACTTGCATGCACTTATTTTTTAATTACTTGGAAGGTAAGGTTGTGGCCGATTTCTTTGACCTTCCTCCTAAGATTCAATCTACTTGTGAGGAGTTAGTCTATTGGTTCAAATCCAATTATGGGAAATATAAAATCCAAGATGATAAGTTATGTGAGTACAATAACATCACCTATCAAGATGGTGAGACCATCAAGTCCTTCAACTTCTGTTTCACTAAGTTATACAATCAAATCCCCAAACTTATTCGACCTTTGAACCAAGCCTCATTCATGCATTATTATAATGCATTACCTTCCCCCTATCGTCATGGGCTTGAGGAAAAATCCATTGATAACCTAGGTTCCTCTCTGCCTACGTGTTTTGAGTATGAAGAACAACTCGAAAGAACAGGTCTTCCGTAGGGAGAATCGGTTAAATAGACAGACATGTCCGCCCTATTTCAAATAGTACAAGATATGAATAATCATATGATAGTGTATGAGAGAAAGGGAAATGTATCCCCTCACATCCCTGGATTTTCATCCTCTTATGCACATCCCTTTAGAAATCCCATTGAAAATAATTTTCATCCTAAAGCTATCATGCCTCGAAGTTGGTATAACTTTTGAGAGGAACACCAATAGGAAACCACATGTGAGGTTAAGAAGAGCATCAAATATAATATCTTTGGTAAAATACCTAAAACCACTATTGTTTTCCTATATTTTGCAGAGACATAAGACGTCATGATCATCAATACTATAAACAAATCCTACGCTCCCAAAGGAAAATATGATCCTTCCCTTAGTTCTTCTAGTCCGATTTCATCCTCACAAGCAGCTACTATTCAGGTTCCTAAGGTTCCTAACGGTCAAGGAATTATCTCCCCTCTCTATTCTTCAAAATAAAATATCCTAAATCAGTTGGCCAATATCAAAGCAGATGCAACCCTTCTGAGCATGGTTGTCATCCTTGAACAACAAAGGCATCTGAAACAATTCATGGAAGGAAAGTATTCCATTGTAGCCAACCTCTATGAAGAGGTAAATTAAGAGGATTCGTCTGTAAATAAAGTAGGTGTAAATAACTTTAGATACCCTGTAAAAAATTCACCTTTTTATATTTCTGTAAAAATTATGGATAAGATTGCCCATTGTTTCCTCATTGATGATGGTTCGGGCCCAAGTGTAATGTCGAAGATTATTAGGGAAGAGCTAGGATTTTATTGTACAAATGAAAAATCCAAAAGCACGCTCTCTTATAATAGTCTACAACAAACAACCATAGGTGAGATTAAATATGTGACCTTTGTTTTGTGTGCACACCCTGAAATAAGGACAACCCTTAATATTCAGGTAATTTATATGCCAGTAAGAAATTACTCAATCATCTTAGGAAGAGATTGACAAGATTTGACTGATGGATACCTCTCACTCGATGGGAAACACTTATCCATTTCTAGGAATGGTAAAAACATCATAGTCCTTAGAGAGGGAAGGATTTCACCTTACATAGAAAGTGTCCCAAAACCTAATGTGAACTATATCGAAGAGGACCTAGGGATGTATTCCATATTTGCCAAGGAGGATAACATTTCCCTGGAACAAATTGATTTAGATGATGGTATGTGGAACATGCACTTTGATGGTTCATGCTCTAGTGAAGGTAACAAATCTGACATTATATTGTACTCTCCTGTGGGTAAAATTCATAATTTTTCGTACATGTTGGAGTTTGCTTGCAAAAACAATGTCACTGAATTCAAAGATTTATTATTAGGCATTGAAAATGCCTATAATCTAGGTTGTGGTCACCTTACATTTTTTGGAGATTTTGATCTTGTTGTGAACCTTGTACGTAAGATATACTCTCCTAGAAACAAGTTGATGAAATGATACACCCAAAATGTTTGAGCACTTATCTCGAACCTATTATATTTCAGCATTACTCATTTTAAGAGGTAATTTAACTCAATGGTTGATCAGTTAGTTATTTTTGCAGCCTATCCTAATCGACAACTTCTTCCACAAAAACCTCATTGTACTTTTCAATCTCTATATCATCCACATATCCCTGACAATATAGAGTCCTGGAAGGTCTTCCCTAACGATGAGAGAATCTGTGCTTTCATTCAAAATGAACCTTATAAGCCCAAGAAAATTATATCCATAGAAGATAACAAGATTCCTAAGGGCCTGAATCCTCTAGAGAGTTCATTTTCATCTAGTGATGCAGGTAATAAAGATAGACAAAAAGAAGAGGATTCAAAAAGGAAGGTGGGTGAAACCATCTCCTTGAAAATTGGGACACCTGAGTCTCCAAAGAATGTTAAAATAGGTGCCCAATGTTCTGATGAAGAGAAAATGAAGTTTGCCAAGCTGCTTGGCAAATTTCAAGATGTTTTTGCTTGGTCTTATGAGGATATTCATGGTTTTTATCCTTCTCTTATACAACATGCCCTTCCCATGAAGGAAGCCATAAAATGATTTAGGAAAAAACAAGGGCCTATCAACCCTGCACTAGAAACAAATATTCAAAAGGAGTTGGAAAAACTCTTGAAAGTTGGAATCATCTTTTTGGTCAAATATTCTGAATGGGTTTCCAATTTGGTTCCTGTTCAGAAAAAAATCGTTCAAATCATATTATTCTTTGTTTTTCATGCATTAAATTAGGCTAGTATAAAATATCACTTTTCTCTCCCTAACATGGAAATTATTTTGCAACAAGTTGCAGGCTCACAGATGATGTCCTTACTTGACAATTTTTCCACTTACAATCAAATCAAGGTAAAAAGGGAAGATAAATATAAAACGACCTTTATTACTCATTGGGGTACCTTTTCTTATGAAAGTATTCCGTATGGATAATTTGTTTCCAGTATCACTTTTAAAATACCTATGCAAATAACTTTTGACAATTTGATCAACAAGATATTTCATATCTATCATGATGATCTAATCGTGTACTTTAAAGGGCTATCAATTGTCTCAAAGTTTCAAGAATTATGGTTGGGTCCTTTGAAGATCTCTTTTTTCCTTGGTACTAACTCTTATATTCTAAAATATTTACAGAAGCATTGTTTTCCTACAGCACTAACGATTCTCACTTAAAACATTACGTGGAACCAACTTGAAAAGTTTTAACGTTGTTTGGATTTTCTATATATTAGTAGTCTATTTATTTTTTAATTTCCACCACTGATTTTCATTTTTTCTTTTCTGGTAGTTTAAATTATGATTTCCTTTTAATAGATTTCCTGCTACTTATGCAATTCTATCATTTTATTTCTGTTGTTTTAAATTTTGCAGCCCCATTTCTGTCATGAATTTTGTTGCATTTCATCTTTTCGTTTCATTCTGGTCAAGAATAATATGTTGGATCAATTTTTCCACAGTGACACTCCTACAAGGTATTGTTAGTCAGTAACAGTCAAGATTACACAGTTGTCATGATGTTCCCCCTGAGAGCATAATTGAATTTGTTATCTGCTTCCACCGTTGTTGTATACATAAATTGGTTACCTCCCACTTTTTCTTCCCATTTCTTCATCCATTTTAAAGTTAAAAGAGAAAGTCCATATATTTTTTTTCTCCTTGAAGTCAAGAGAAAATTTTGTTTGAATGATTATGCATACAGGGATAAACCCCCTCATACTTAACATTTTTGATGAGTTATTCCCAAATTCCCGATCATTTCTCCACTAAATCTGCTCACTTCCCCTTGTTGAATAATCATTATGGTTATACCTTCTTGATCCACTATTCTTGGTCTATGAAACCATACATTTCGAGTTCTTAATCTGTTGAAAATAGATTTCCCTATGGAGTCACCAGTTTTTTGACGATTAAAATCACAAAGAGGAATCTCACCCGCAAAGTATTGCTAAAGCCTATTATTTTAACTATGCTAATGATATATAATACTAGTAGGTGGGACCCCCTTATAGACTAGAGGCTCAAAGATAGTCTTATCACACATTTTATGCTGTTGTTTCGCTGCTGCTTACAGAGTTCTATATGGTTGATGATGCAATCTTGGTTTTGTTTGTGACATAATGGCAGATGGATAATGCATTTTATGTGATGATGATGTTATTCTAACCTCTAAATTCCATCTTATGAGTGGCATATAATTACTATTGTTCTATTTTATGTTGTCTCCATGATTCATTACCTTTTACACCTACACAAGACACATGTTAGTAACAACATGAAACAAAAGAAATGGAAAGAATGGGAAAAATTGAAGGAAAGTAACTATACTATACTATGTTATACTATGTGCAAATGAAATAAAAAGGAATTAGTGTTAGTCCTAACTAGCAATGGTTAGTGGCTATACAATTTATATTGAGTTATATTTGGCGCATTTGATATATTTTATGGTATGGTTTTGGCAATGGTGTATATGGATTGGGGTGGCGCAATTGGCAAGAAATATGTGCAAGTTTCAATGCATGGAATTAATGGCATGGTTTTGGTTGGCAGACGTATACTATGAAATTGAATGGGGTGGAAGATGGAAGCGATGTGCAGTAAATGCACATCACTCCATACTTATCCCTTTGGGTCGTCATCATAGCATGGTTATTGTTTCATTTTGTTTTGTTGTGGTTAAGCTCCAAGATTCAATCCTGGAAGGAACTGCTCGACCAACTCACCCTTTTTAAAGACATTTGTTACAGGTATGGTTCTTTTATCCCATCCATGAATTCACTTTGTGTATGAAAGGAACGATGGCTCGATAATGTATTGGTTTGTTCTTTCCTGAGAGTGGCAACTGTGTAAGCACGTGGGTATTTTCTCTGGAATGATTGTGTGGTTATTCGTTTACAAATGGAAATAATGATTAGTTGAAGTTGTGATTTTGTTGCATGTTCTGTCTGGTAGAAACTGTGATGGCTCTCTGTTGTTTTAAGTAGTTATGGGTATTTTGTTGTGGGGTTTTTCTCTGTTTAGCCTTGTTGGTCGCCTCCTCATAGTTATGTTGTAATCTCCCCCAAAATAAATTATTATTAAAGTCTGTATGCACTTAGGAATTTTCTTCGTTTTTGGCAAATTCAAATTTGGAAAATTATTGTCATTTATGGAAATTCCGAATTTGCAATTTGGTTAAATGTAATTAATTATTGTGACTATTGGGAAAAGATTTGATTTTCCAAACCAACTCTTTGACTATGAAACTTGTAAGAGAAAAATAATTTTTATATTAATTGTTGAGGGACAAATGGAACATCAAGATTGAAATCATCTGACCATGACTCCATGAGTGGGGAACATGATTGAACTACCCTAGGGTTGAATTTTAAAGGTGGAAAATGAGGAATTTGGCCATTGGCAACCCCTAGAAATCAAGGATTTGTAAAGCTGCGAAAATTACCAAAGGGGAAAAGACCTAGGCAAAAGATGCTTTTGCATATAGAGCATATGAGAGGAGGTAGGATGTTGCTTAGTATGTTGGAAGGAGGATATCACTTGTTGTTATGAGTATTGTTTTTGAGTGTGAGGCAAGGATAATTTATGATCTAAAAGAGGACAATAGCTAAGGAGGAGTTTTGGATTTTTCCCTCATTGATTCATGGTCAGGCTAGGGGGTGAATGGAGAAAGTACATTGGTTGTTATGTTCTATGGTTGGTTGGAACTTGGCTGTTCCATTTGTTGTCCTAGCACTTCGTTCATATATGTACATGTACTTATCCATGGTTGAATTGTTTTTTTGGTTAATGGCTGGTAGAATGAAATGAATTGTATAATAAGTTTTCTTCTACAGTTGGAATTTATCCAGTGAGTAGAGCTAAGAAAACTACTATGTGTGATAGTTGTTCATGCACGTGAAAAAGTTTATTATTCAAATGATGTACCATATGAATCCATAATAGGAAACCAAATACCAGTTCGATTATGTTGTTGATATTAGAAATATTTGCTATAAGTATGAATGCAGACTCAAGTATAAACCTGTATAAGGATTTATTACTAATTGCTACAAGTCAAATAACTGAAGTATAGATCTACAGGGAGTGTCTACATGTGTTTTACATGTTACAATAAATCTAATAGAACATAAGTATCACCATGATAAGAATAATCTATACCATATATATATATATATCTATATATATATATATATATATATATATATATATATATATAAGTGTATAGATATTTGCTTAAAGAATATTTAAATTTCTATGAATACAAATGAAGTTTTGGAGTAAATACCAGAATAAAAAAAATACATATATACATAGATATTGTTTCCTATATAGAGTTTGAGAACTACACATACATCTAATATACAGAAATATTTAGATATTGGATCGCATTATATTTTCAACTAAGCTTCCATTGATAGGAATGCACCGAAGGCATAAATTTACAGTTCTACATACCATAGTAAAAACAATAAACGAAGCTCCAGTGTCATATAACACATAATACAAAATCTACTCGCTATATAACTTTATTCATTTGAATTGTAGGAAAGTCTGAACATTATTTTCTTAAGCTAATGAAGGATCTGTATAGCCAGAGGCTTTTGATATATATTTATTTTACAACTGAATAACCTAGGCAAGAACCCAGTACCACTTGAAAACTGAACCTGAATCTATTGGCAAATATTTAATAGACAACGCATGCTTGTATACTTGTCATTGATGGCAAGTACAATAGTGAATATGGCATGAGTACAAAAAGTATGTAATAGATGGGAATTATGAGAAGAGGTTGTAGAGAAGATTCGAATAAGATCAGAAAAGATAGTGCAGAGGATTGTTGGTAGATCAACGATGGCAAGATCAGAGTAAGTAGAACAAAGTAAGATCGGGACNAGAGATAGTGCAGAGGATTGTTGGCAGATCATCGATGGCAAGATCAGAGTAAGCGGAACAAAGTAAGCTCGAGAGGAGAAGTAGCATTTATGATCATTGGATCCCATTTACAATTCCCGATGACCATCAGATCAAGTGTTGATCGGGACTGCTCGGGAGGAGAAGCAACATTTCTGATCGTTGGATCCCATTTACAATTCCCGATGACCGTCAGATCAAGTGTTGATCGAGACTGTTGATCCAAGACTCCATTTCGGAGTTTCACGACTCGCAACTTGGAGAGGCAAGAAATATGACCATTGAAATCGCAATATGCGAAATCACGATTTAATTGCAGCCGTCAGATCAAGGTGTGATCTAAACCGGGGTTTCGGGGATCGTGACTTGGAGAGTCAAGATGCCTCATCTCCAAACTCACGAAATGTGAATTCGCGAAAATCACTTTATGCATAAGCGCTTGGTCATGGCCTTGGTCATATTGAGGAAGGAGCTAGCGCAGAAAAGCTCTGTATCGGAGTTTCAGAGATCGCGATATGAAGTATCGAGACACTTGGCCATAGGAATGCCGAAATGTCGAAACCCGATTTAAAGGCAAGATTAATAAAGTTCATCCAACGGTGCAGATAAACTTGAATATGATCAGAGGGCTACTGTTCTCTCTCACAGTTAATTTATCAATTACGAATCTATTAGCGGAACTGATTCATGATTCCTGATCGGTTGGCGTTTCAGTTGCTCAGACGGTTTTTCTTTTGCCTAAGAAGATGCGAAGAGAAACAACTGTGGTAGAGGTGCATAAAAGAAAATGAGATAGACTGTGCGTGGTTGGTCGTTCTGGATGAAAAATGAATTAAACAGTAAGAAAGGGGAAATCACAGGATGTGCAGTGTGAGATCAAAAAATATGCGCAGTGTGAGACTGAAAATATGCGCAGTGTGAGATAAAACTCAGAGAAGAGTAACAAATGAGGAAAATACTT
>JASDQU010204088.1:4866-16005 GCA_032191745.1 Picea mariana
GAAGAAGTTGATGACACTGGCATGACATTGGAAAAAGGCATGAGTTGACATAAACCAACTAAGAGTGAACATGCATGAGAGAGGAAACACACTCTAATATAGGGTTATCATAAGAATAAATGTGACATATGGCAACTTGGAGGCGACATGCATCAACCTAAGTTCAATGCAAGTGTAGAGGTGAAAAATACAAATGGTATACTAGTGGAGGAGAGAGAATTAAAGGAAGATATGATGTCACCACTGGGAGGGGCTCCATAGTTTCAAGCTATGGAATGTGGCCATTAAGGGGGACATCTTGGAAAACCGACCAAACTAGTGATAGTTGATCCTAACTAGGTGGAGGTTATCTCAACTAGGGTCTTTCTTGAGATAATGAACTAGAAGGGACCCATCGATATTATGACCAAATAAAAATGGAGAAAAAGGGGTGTAAGGAAGAAGAGCTAAGGAGGAGAGGCAATACTTTCCCCAAGTATTTGAAGGACTAGGAAAAGAGGAAGAGTATGTAGGAGAGCATGGAACACTAAGAGAGGAAGAAGACAAGGGGAGAACTAGGTAATATTGGGTGCAACCAGGTAAGAAGTGGCTAGAGTTAATAATGGGAAGTCTAAGCTAGCCCAAAAAAACTCCCAATAGGAACAAGGCTTCATTCAACTTGAAAAAAGTGTGTTAAGACATGGGACCTTTTTAATGTTAGCAAATGTTGATTTTGACAACTAATGGAAAGATAAGGAAAAGAGAAGGCATAGAAGAACAATGGGCTGCCTCAATTTTGTAGCCAGCGAGAGGACAAGGGCAAGCAATTATGGAGCTAGGTATAATAGATCATATATGTATTTTGTTAATTCGTGTGTGGTAGAAAAAAAAAATTGAGTTAAAAATCATTGGGGAGGTTTGGGATTTAGAATGAGAGTAGCAGAGTGAGAGTGCATCCAGGTAGAAGGATGAGAATGTATTATTTAGAGAGTTTGGAAAAGGGATAGTGCAACCATATGAGATAAGATGGATTGATGTGATGTAAAACTGAGAGAGAAAGGTATTTATGCATTATGTTTTTTTGTGTCTTAACATTATAAGTAAGAGGTATTGCAAGAGGTGAGTTCATAGTTTTTGTCATGTTTATAGAGTTGATAAGTATTGCAATGAGAATCTTATAAATAATTTCATTGTTTTTGATTGGGTAGAAGGATGAGAAGGTATCATTTGGAATGTGTGGAAGAGAGAAAGTGAAACGATATGAAATGGTTGGATGTGAGTTACAAATAAGAGAGAAACATTTTTATGTAGGATGTCTTGGTCACATCATTACATGGAAAGGGTATTGCAATAAAGATGAGTTCATAGGTTTTGTTATCTTTAAGGATGTGATAGGTATTTCAATAAAAATCTTATAAAACATTTCATTGTTGTTCGTATGATATATTCAAGCATAAATTAGAGTAATCAAGGGGAGATACATAACATTCAACATTCTCTTGAAAGATACCTATGACAAGGGTGACTCCACAATGTTTATTAATGAGAAGATGAGTCCGTCCTATTGTACAAAGCCCCAATGATAAGGAAAGGGATGAGGAGTGATGGAAAATGCGATTATTTTGGTTACAATTTTCAAGGATTATAGTGGCAAGTTGGTCTTTGATCTAACAATTATGAGTAAAAAGGAGACTTAGAGAGGGGAATAAATTTCATTCGTCATTATGATTTGGATTTCTCATCTATGTACAAGGATTTGGATGTGAATTATTATTATAAGAATAAGCATTTTGTAGTAGTGTCCTTTGGAGCCTTATAATACTTGCACTAACATGTGGGATGAGAGGAGGGGTCTAGATTATTGGGATTAGCCTCATGCATTGTTTAATAGGAACTAGGATTTGTACTAGGGATAGCAATAAGGTTAGGATTATGGAAATGAATAAAGTGATGGATCTTTTCTAATTTATTCTCCACAATGAGGATATGGATAAAGACTTTGTATATGGGGGTTCTCTAAAATAGTTATACTTCTTTATAAAAAAACTACAAGTAAACCAAAATTATATTTAAAATACCTCTTTAGGGTTCTTTATTTATAGGTGAAATTTGAGCTAGGTAAGGAGTGTACACTCGATGTACTGTACAACCACCTACACATTAAATTGGACAAATAAATTAGAAAATAAAAACACCACATGGATCTTGGCATATATGCAATATCTACACATTAAATTTGACAAATAACTTGATAATAACAAATAAATTAGATAATAAAAACACCACATGGAAATTGGCATATATATCAATATCTACATATTCATGAGGATTGTGAACTTTTACTAGTATAAAGCCTACTTTTAAAAACATGTCAAAACCCTTACCTTTTCATTGTCCTTTCGCCAGATCCATTAGCCCATAAAAATTGATAAGATTTGTCCACAAGATGCATTTCCATCACCAAGACCCGCATGAATCATAAAAGATAATTTTTTTATATGAGTAAATAATTAATAAGCAAATAAGCATGCATTTAGTTATGTAAAATACTCTAGAAAAAAATTAAATTGTCGCATACCTTAATGAGCTTCTCTTTGTTTTGAGAATAGGTTATTCTCTACTGAACAGGGCCAACCACGTGAAGGTGGAAGATCATATGGCCCCTCCCCCCTTCACATCACTCTCAATTCCCCATACCCAAAAAATGATTTTCTTTATATAGAAAACATATAGACATCCATGCATAACTAGGATAGTCATCAAAAGATATGAACATATAAACATTGATAAAGATCCAAATAAAAGTCATGAATTTATACATCTAATTTTTCTTTGATTTATGCTTTTTAACATTCATAAAATTGACAATTGGGGTATCATAATCATCCAAGGACATTGTATTTTGTGTGCCCTGTCCTTCTAATGTTTGTGTGCACTCATGTACCATACTTCTGGTATGTTGTTGAGAAGGGTTCAATGGCATATGTTTAGAGTCGTGAACTGGAACAATGAAAATGATCATATTGATATGTTGAAATATAATTGAAATAACTAATTCATTATTTTGATTAACATTACACTATTTCTCTTTCCCTGTCCCTGTAGTTGCAACAGTTGGTGGGCTAATTTCTTGTCCACTTGGTTTCTCTCGCATTTCACCCTCCTAAGCTACATGCTCTTCAATTTTGAGAAGATAATATATAAGTATAAGTCAAGAAATAAATATCTACAATCACAATAAATATTTCTAATTCTAAAACATACATACCAGATTGGGTACTCTGCTCTACACTATAACTGGACATGTTCACCCTTGTATGACGTGGTTTTTGTTGAATACCACTAGATTCACTATTGGGGTAGCACTGTTGCTTGAAAACAAACATAAATACTTAGTTAAGGGTGATATAATAAAATACGAATAGACTTTACAAGCATGCTACTGCAGTTTCCTTATTCATTTGATTTACCAGCGTGGATGGGGAGATAGGAGTCTGGCCCAATATTTTTCTATATTCAATCACACTTTTAAAACCATGCTTGTAACCAAGCTTTAGGTCCTCCTCAGTGGAAGCAGTGTCTAACATATTTAACTGCAATGCATAACTCCATTAAAAATACCAATAACAAAAACATATATTTGTTCGCTATTGTTAAATAAATATTAACCATAGTTAATCATTTAAATCTTACTATTTAGGCTTTTAGTTTTCCGCAGCCACCATGGCCTAGTTTATGCTGGTCGTCTTTTTCCACTCTGGCCTTGGTTTCTTTGGAGGTGTCTGGTAGCCTACATATGGAATTTTAAAAAAGAAATAGATATCTTAATTGTTACTTAAAACATGAAGAATCTAATCATTCTCAAATTGAGGATAATAAGGAAACCGATTTTTTTGAATGGATCTGGCACATCTTCCAAAAATTCCACGATATTTTGTAGAAATACAATGCCAAATACAAGAAACAACATGATCAATATTGAGCTTCACACAAGTTTCATGTGGGAAACAAATTCTAGTTTCATTTACAAGAAGATCACCTTGTTGGACCCCATCGTAATATTCACCCACTTTCTATGGGCCTTACACCATCACCAAGGCTTTAGGAGATAATTCTTTTGAATTCAGTACTCCCCCCTTGTCTTGCACCCAATCTTCAACGTGGAACTCCTTCAGTCGTATTTCCCACCCCTATTAGAAACCTTGGATGTTGTTGAGAACTTGTAACCTACAAAGCTCAACCATGATTGCATTGAAAAAGCCACAATTGATTGAATTCTAGAAATACAAATGAAGGGAATCTACCAATAAGAAATACAAGTCTATCAGATTGTCAAAGCAGAGAATCTTATCCACCAAGGAAAGAGGCTCACCAGGAGTTAGATTCAATAGAGGTGTAACATACCTAGCCTCAAATCATAGCCACGCTACTACACAAATGACTTAGCTTACTTTGATACCATTTAAAAATATGCATGTTCGTAGCATGGCAAACAAATCATGCAACTACTAATAGTTACAAAAAATGTGAATGCAACTATTCACACGATTTCGACAACATAATAAAACCCATGAATGAATGCATACCTAGAAAACATACACAACATTTGAATTAACATTTACATAGAATAATTAACGTCATAAAATGTTGGACACACCGACCACCCAGAGATGGGGGTGTGAATCAGTGTGAGGCTCTTTTTAAAACTTCTTACAAAACTTTAGTTATCCATCACCATTCACACCATCAATACTCATTACTTCTATTCACACTTAGTTGCTTACATGTGAACATATCTCAATGACATATATTAACAATAAAGAACTATTCACCATCACAATAAAGAACTATTCACCATCACAATAAGGAACATAATGAACACTAGATATATCATAAGTTTGTTTTGTATTATGGACTACAATCTTTGGGGTTTATTAGCACCAAATGAAATGAGCACCAAATCAAAGAGAGAACCAACTCTCAATGCAAGACCCAACTTGCAGATCTCAGCACCAACTGAGAAGAGGAATCAAATCCTCAAGTACAAGTCCCAACTTGTAGACATAAAGGAATCTGTGAAACTGTACCAACAATCTATACCAAGACAAGCACATCAACTATGCACAACACAACCTGTCACCCCAATCTGTCTCATCAATCTCAACATCCAAATATGATATACCAAAGATCAATCATCAAGTCAAATCTCAACCATATACACAATATCACCAAGATACCTCTAGCAATACACCATACTCTCCATAAACCAAATACCATAAACCTTTACACAAGACCAAGTGTCAAAACCATACCTTTAATCATATGGAAATCATCAAGACCTATACCATACCTATAAATCTGTAATAGACCTAGTGTATGTGATCACATACCTACAGACCTTCCTTAACTTCAACAACAAGAGACTAGTATTTTCATCAAACTTTACTTTAGTCTCACATGAATAATTTTGGATTAGTCAACAACCCTAACTTGCAACAATCATAAATATGTACCTGTAATGAAAAAAGGTATGAAAATTCCACACAATGTTATTTAGTGTTTTTTCTACAATTCTTCCAGGTTTCACTACTTGGAACCTCCCAGAAAAGTAGTTAGATAAAAAATGGCAGACCTTGCTGAATTTTGTCTTATTCTAGAGAGAGAACTTGTAGAGCATACCACACACATAATATTTTATGTATGGATCTGGAAATGGTAAAAAAACATACTATAAACTGTAATCTAGCCAATATTTTTGTTCTCACTTGATTTGGATCTGTTATGAATAATTTATGACGTTTTTACCCGGAACACACGTTTTAGAATAGTTTCAGGACTAGCCACAAACCCTATCTTTCACAAAGTGTAAATCCAAAACTACAATGAACCAGAAGCTAATGTTTTTATCAAAGTTACTTCGATATGTTGTCTCAACATCCTTGATATTTTTCTATCTAAATCATTATAGAAAACAATTTATTGCAGAAATGGTACGATGACCTGTAAATAACATACATTAGAAAGAATCATTAAGAAATTTATCCTCCCTTGAATTTTTGGCCTTCTTTGCTTCACCTTCCCTCTAAAATTCTCCTTAGATATCCTTTGTTTAACTCAACCACTTTTTTATTTTTATTTTTTATTTTTTTATG
This sequence comes from Picea mariana, assembly GCA_032191745.1. Classification (NCBI taxonomy): domain Eukaryota; kingdom Viridiplantae; phylum Streptophyta; class Pinopsida; order Pinales; family Pinaceae; genus Picea; species Picea mariana. Next base: position 10,998 of record JASDQU010204088.1, read on the forward strand.
ACTGGCAGAATCGGCAACTGGGCCGGTCTCGTACTCGCGTGACATAGGGTCGATTCCGACTGCTACCACTATAACCTCCATGTTCCATACGTATGCCCCTTCCGCAGGCACGGGTAAGTTGGGGGGATTTGAACTTGGAACCTCATCGAACATAACACTTCATATCATGGCACTTGCCAATTGAGCTGCCCCCCGGGGGCTAAAAGGTATGCAGGCTTGGCCCAGTTAAGCGTTTTGCAGCTAGACCACGTCCTTGCTCAGGTTTGAGCACAAGACCTGACCTTCGTTGCAAGAACAACTTTACCATCCAGCCGCCTCCGCTAACCTTCATTTAACTCAACCACTTGTAGATATTAAATATAATCAATGGAATGCTTATGGGAGCTCTTATTTATACTCTCCAGGTAGCTTCCTCTAGAAGTATCAACTTTTGTCCACTTAACCACTTTTTCCTCTTACCCACTTTGTCGACTTAGCCACTTTGTCCACTTAAAAAACTTTGTCCACTTAACCACTTTGTCCAGTTAGCCACTTTGTCCATTTAACCACTTTGTAAACTTTATTATTTAATTAATTTCTCCTTGCAACCACATTGACCAGGAATCTTCTTGAATACAAGTTTCTAGAATAATTGATATCTTGTTGACCTTTTAGGGGCTTCTAGAATACTCTTGGGTGTCCTCCAACTTCACATGCCCATAAATATATAACCGTGAGAAGTTATGTGATGCTCCACATATCACTAGAAACATCATGACATCTACTATCCATCTATAATATTTTCTCCTGCAAATTAACTGATATTCATTACATTATTCCTTAATCAAACTTGGGTTCCCTAACCATACTGATGGGATACTCAACCACCTAACCATTTTGGACTTCACAAAACATCTTCCCATGAGGGATTTCACCATAAGGGGACGAATTTGAGAACTATATCCAAGATCATCTTCCCATGAGTGATTTCACCATAAGGGGACCACGTTGGAGTTTATCCATTTGGTTCTTCCTATCAACCATGACATGGCATAAATTATAAAAATCCCTTTAATATCAACACATCATTATGACACCACTTGACATCATCATTTTTTACAACAATTACATCAATGATCATATAAACAATAATCAATATATCAATGATACAAACACATCACTATGACAATAATTGAAATCAACCCTTTGACATCAATGACAAAATAGTACAACAATATCCCCCTTTCACTAGTACATATGACCAAATTTTCCACGGTTTTTCGTTGCTATTGCCACACTTATTCCTCACAATTTCTACAAAATCCAAGACTATTCTTTGTTGTTATATCCATGAACCAGGTGTTCATGGAAACATTGACAAAATTATCCCTCAGCGTGTCCTCACCATCAAGATAGGTTAAATTTACACATCGTCACAATTATGATGAAACTTCGTCGCAATAGGAAACTTCATCGTCATAAAAAAATTGTGGAAAGTTGTGATGCAAAAGCGTGGTAATAACGACGGAAATTTATGGCAAGACAAAACTTATGACATAGATGTTGTATGTGCGACACAAAACCGTGGCAAAGTGCAACGAAATTTCATTGCTATTGCCATGGTTGTTCAAAATAAAATTTGCCTTCTGACGAACTATCGCCGATATTGGGACGCATCCTTTAAGTTTAAAAATAAATAAATAAACGAGATATGGGTTTACCATATTACATTTTCATATGGTATACCATATTACAATGTAATATGGTATACCATATTACAATGTAATATGGTATACCGTATTACAATGTAATATGGTAATATTGTAATATGGTATTACCATATTACATTTTAATATGGTATTACCATATTACATTGTAATATGGTAATACTATATTATAATGTCTCTACGTTCTCAACAAGATTCAAGAAGTTATTTTTAAAAACAACTTAGGATAGCGATTTGTCTTGAGTGGGATGGTGACCTTGGAATTCAACAAGATAGGAAGTAATTCATTGATGACAAGTGTAGCAGGTGTGCAGGTCCACTAGTGTATGGATATTATCTGCTAAGTGGAAGACTTGAACTTCCTCTTCTAGAATAGATGGATCATATATCTTGAGATGATTGACATAAATGATATTATGGATGTCTAGCAAGGAAGGTAAATACTAATGACAACCATTGTCATTAATATATTGAAGAACAATATAGGGACAATATAAAATAGGCTTGAGTTTTTTATGATGCTACCCCTTAAAACATTGTTTGTCCATATACAACCAAAGTCAGTCACCAATTTGAAACTAGACAAATCCTTGATGGTGATCCTAGAGGGATTTATAATGAGATAGGGAGGATTTAAGGGCATTAGTAACCAAAGAATGAATGTTAGATAATTTATGAACATATGAGACTCTAAACATTTTACCTCACCTTATAGGAACTTATATCCATAAGATGCGAATAATAGCAAGATGCAAAGAATGAGCAATGAAAGAAATTATATAGGGGTAATATAAGGGTATTTGCAATGTACACGAGATACATTGTTGTTGTGAGGGAATCCTCCATCAACTAGGTCTATATATCCCATGGTACATGTGAAGACCCCTATGCCTTGAAAATTAGTGTAAGGTAAAACTACAAGTTGTGCCATGTGGATTACTATAATGTTAGGCAAGTAGAAGACAAATGAGAAAGAAAGATTGGTAGGCAAACATTACATGTTAAACAAAAAATTTTGACATGGGGGAACAAGCGAATTTAATCACTTCATAAGAATGATAGAAACTAAACTATGAAATGTAAATAATGAAATAAAAAGAAATAATCCTAACTATCATGTAAATGATGCAATGGCTAAATTAGGAGATTAGAGATGAGAAATTTTNAAACAAAAAATTTTGACATGGGGGAACAAGCGAATTTAATCACTTCATAAGAATGATAGAAACTAAACTATGAAATGTAAATAATGAAATAAAAAGAAATAATCCTAACTATCATGTAAATGATGCAATGGCTAAATTAGGAGATTAGAGATGAGAAATTTCTAATTACTATATTAATGGAACAATAAATAGAACATGTAAGTAAGTCATGAGTGATTCTAATAGTAATAATAACATCTCAACTATAAAATCATTGATAATATTAAGATTTAAAAGGAAATACTTGCACTTACTTATACATGAGGTAGGATGGTGTAGGAACATGTTTAGCTAGATACCTACATCACAGAGGTTGGCATCTTACCACAAGTGAGGTAGTATTAGAAACATGATATCTTATGGAAAGGATGGAGGATAGATGAAAAGGTAAATATCAGAGGTTGTGGTGTTAGGGTAGTTCTAACAAAGACAAGAGAAAGAAGTTGATGACACTGGCATGACACTGGAAAAAGGCGTGAGTTGACATAAACTGACTAAGAGTGAACATGAGAGAGAGAGGAAACACACTCTAATATAGGTTTATCACAAGAATAAATGTGACATATGGAAACTTGGAGGTGACATGCATCAACCTAAGTTCAATGCAAGTGTAGAGGTGAAAAATACCAATGGTATACTAGTGGAGGAGAGAGTATCAAAGGAAGATACAATGTCACCATTGGGAGGGGCTCCATAGTTGCAAGCTATGGAATGTGACCATTAAGGGGGACATATTGGAAAACCGAACAAAGGAGTGATAGTTGATCTTAACTAGGTAGAGGTTATCTCAAGTAGGGTCTTTCTTGAGATAATGACCTAGAAGGGAGCCATCAATATTATGAACAAATAAAAATGGAGAAAAAGGGGTGTAAGGAAGAATAGCTAAGGAGGAGACGTGATACATTCCCCAAGCATTTGAAGGAATAGGAAAAGAGGAAGAGTATGTATGATAGCATGGAACACTAGGAGAGGAAGAGGATAAGGGGAGAACTAGGTAATATTGGGTGCTACCAGGTAAGAAGTACCTAGAGTTGATAATGGGATGTCTAAGCTAGCCCCAAAAAATTCCCAATAGGAACAAGGCTTCATTCAACTTGATAAAAGTGTGTTAAGACATGGGACCTTTTTAATGTTAGCAAATGTTGATTTTGACAACTAATGGAAAGATAAGGAAACGAGAAGGCATAGAATAACAAGGGGATACCTCATTGTTGTAGCCAATGAGAGGACAAGGGCAAGAAATTATGGAATTAGGTATAATATATCATATATGTATTTTGTTAATTCGTGTGTGGTAGAAAAAAAATATTGAGTTAAAAATCATTGGGGAGGTTTGGGATTTAGAATGAGAATAGTAGAGTTAGAGTGCATCCAGGTAGAAGGATGATAATGTATTATTTAGAGAGTTTTGAAGAGGGATAGTGAAACCATATGAGATGAGATGGATTGATGTGATGTAAAAGTGAGAGAGAAAGGTATTTATGTTTTATGTTTTGTTGGGTCTTAACATTATAAGTAAGAGGTATTGCAAGAGGCAAGTTCATAGTTTTTGTCATCTTTATAGAGTTGATAAGTATTTCAATGGGCATCTTATAAAGAATTTCATTGTTTTTGATTGAGTAGAAGGATGATAAGGTATCATTTGGAATGTGTGGAAGAGAGAAAGTGAAACCATATGAAATGGTTGGATGTGAGTTACAACTAAGAGAGAAAGATATTTATGTAGGATGTCTTGGTCACATCATTACATGGAAAGGGTATTGCAATAAAGATGAGTTCATAGGTTTTGTTATCTTTAAAGAGTTGATATGTATTTCAATGGACATATTATAAAGCATTTCATTGTTGTTCATATGATATGTTCAAGAGTAAATTAGAATAATCAAGGGGAGATACATAACATTCAACATTCTCTTGAAAACTCCCTATGACAAGGGTGACTCCACAATGTTTATTAATGAGAAGATGAGTTCCATCCTATTGTACAAAGCCCCAATGATAAGGAGAGGGGTGAGGAGTGATGGAAAATGCGATTATTTTGGTTACAATTGTCAAGGATTATAGTGGAAAGTTGGTCTTTGATCTAACAATTATGAG
>JASDQU010204089.1:2266-18819 GCA_032191745.1 Picea mariana
ATGTCCAGAATGACTCTAGCCTTGTTTTCCACCTTAAGAAATCTCTTTATGATCTTAAGCAAGCTCCCAAAGGATAGCTTTCGTATTGACACCAGATTCTCTAGATGCCATTCTAATCCTAATCTTTATACCAAGAAAGTAGGAAGCCATCTCATAATCCTTGTCCTTTATGTTGATGTCCTTATCCTTATGGGTAGTGACTCAAAACTTTTAAACCATGTAAAAACCATCCTTAAGAAGAAATTTGAAATGACAGACTTAGGTTTTTTCCACTATTTACTTGGCCTCCAAGTTTTTCAAACCAATGAAGGAATTTTTATTTCCCAGTCCAAGTATGCTTTTGATATTCTTCGTCACTTTCACATGGATTATTCTAAACCAACCCCTTCTCCCTTCCATTATGGAGTCAAGCTTACTGCCACCTATACTTCTCTTAAAATTGATGCCACCCTGTACCGTCAGTTAGTTGGTAGCCTCTTATACTTGACTCATACCTGTCCTGATCTTTCCTTTGTTGGTAGCTCAGTATATGCAAACACCCCATGAAATCCATTAGAAAGCAGCTAAAAGGATACCTTGCTATGTCCATGGTACAGTTCAGTTCAGGATACATTACAGTTCAAGCGAGACTCCTTTATTGGCTGGTTTCACTGATTTAGATTGGGTTGATGACCTTGATGATCGGAAGTCTATTGCAGGTTATGTTTTTAGCCTTGGTTCAGGACCTATCACTTGGGCCTGTAAGAAACAATAGGCTATTTCACTTTCTTCAGTAGAAGTAGAGTACCAAGCAACCGTAAATGAAATTCAAGAAGCTTTGTGGCTTCGAAAAATCCTTTCAAAGTTTGGATTTGAGCAGAAGCATCCGACCAGCCTTTGGTGTGACAATCAGAGTGCCATCAAGCTCGCCAAAGACCCATTTCAACATCTACGCAGAAAGCACAACAAGTTACACATGCACTTCATGAGAAAGCTCATTAATGATCAAGTTATTGAAGTGCTCTTTTTCCCTACAAAAGATCAAGTTGCAGACATTTTCACAAAGTCTCTTACAGAAGCGAAGTTTTCCAAACTTCGATATATGTTAGGAGTTCATGAAAATGTCATTAAGGGGGGATAAGCTCTAATGAATCCTTCCCTCTCCTATTGTGTCAACTTTGTAAATCCTTCAATCATATCCCAAGTTGTTCTTAAGGGGGGATGTTAGGATATTTAGACACTTAGGAGTTAGTTAATATCTACTTGGTCTAATATGTTGTTAGGTAAAAGTGTGTTTCTTAGTGTGTTTCTTTGGTATGCATTAGTATGCATTTGTAGTTAGGAAATCCGACGGTCACAATATGTTCCCGAAATAGAGTGATCCAATGGTTCATACTCTCCTTGATATTAACGACCATTGATTCATGGCTTAACACCCAATTAGTCCATGATCTCTATTTAAAGAGCATGGAGGGTCATTTTTCGATGATCAATTGTGAGAAACTCTATTGTAAAATCTCTTTGTAATATTTTTCTTTTGCATTAATAAAGTTATCCAAGTGGCCACGTTGGCTGGGGCCATGGATGTTTCCCCATAGGGGTTTTACCATGTAAAAACATCAGTGTGTTGATCTTTGATCTGGTTATGTGAGTGGTTACTGAAGGTGTTTGTCCTCTATTGGAATACCTGTGTTGTCAAACAATCATTATCAATAGAATCAGTGAACCCGCGATGATGATAGAAACCAAACTTTGATAGAAACCAAACTTATGTCCTATAAATTACTGAGGAAGTGTCGCAAAGACGAATTTCCAGCAGGGCTAATAGTAGCAACCCCATAGTGCACGAAGGGGACTATATTGAGATTGATCCCATACTTGTTAAATTTATTTTTGGATGATTACAAGGATGCCCAATATTTGGGGACAAAGTTTAATTACTCGTGGTTGATCATTCTTATTGCATTAGTGGGATGGAAACACCCCAAATACAACATGTTTTGACATAGAACCGGAAAGTGTCAAGCAACATAGTATGAATCATTATGGCACACAAGGGTTGCAAGGGGAAGAAAGAAAAACATTAACATCTTCATGAAATATCTTGAAGAGATCCAGGAAAAGGTGGAAGAAACTTGTAGGATCCCACCAAAGGTGGTGGAGGAGTACAAAAAGATAACCAAATTCAAGGCCTCAAGACACAATATGTGGATCCAAGCAAAGAGGGATCTAGAAAAGGAGTGGTTGTAGATGAGATACTGTATCATAGTAAAGGAAGTGTAGTGGGCAATGAAAGACTAGAAGGAGGAATGGAAGATTCCAATGGATCCAACAAACAACAAGCAACCAACATAAGTGATTCCCTCACAAATGAAGAGAACCCCAGCAAGAAATACAAGAAGCACAATAGGAAATACAAAAGTGACAGTAGGACACAGAAATAAAACATGAGGAAGCACAACAAAAAATAAGAAGCCTATCCCCAAGCATGCCACATAGAAGAATGATCACATATGGTGCTAATGGTGTGACATAGAGGAAGGCAAAAATTCATGCACGCGAGGGACAAGCAAGAGGGGACATAACAAAGATAGATACCCTAGCCATGATAGAGAAAACATAGTCAACGAAACCCAAGAAAACTATCTTACAATCAGGAGGGTTGCACAAGAAAATGAAGGAACACAAGGAGAACCCCCAATATACCATAACATAAGATGATGCAGAACTGGTCATGGAGAAAGTGAATGACTCCATCGTAGAAGCATATGAAGATGTAGAAAAACAAAGAGAAAGGATAATGAAAGAGCTAAAAGAGGTCAAGAAGGTCTTGGAGGAGATACGATTCACTAAGGCACAACACAAAGGGGAAACAAAATAGTAGCAAACAACACAAGAAGAGGACAGGAGAACACATATTGAGGAAGAGACAATGCATATAATAGCATTGGCAAGTGAAAATTTCAGCATTACTAAGGACATGTTGCAGATAAACAAAGATATGTCACATAAACAAGTCAAGGACATAGAACAGATGGACTTGGTATTGGATATGATACCAACGAATGCGCTCTATCAGTTACAGGTCAGGGTTGCACAAGAAGTTAAATCTAGAGCCAGGACGAATGCAACAAAATTGGAGACGACAAAGGAAGCCAAGGAAGTGATAGAGACAGTTCTTACATAAGTGCACCTAGAATGAGAGCAGGAAAAACAATGCACGGATAAATTGGAGCAAAGACATGAGGAAGTCTTTTAGACAATCCCAGATAGCACACTAGCATGATAAATCAACACCGAAGAAAATATAAAGAGGAAAACATAGCCGATGGAGGGATATAAACAAGAGATAGTCAAATTGGTTGGGAAGTTGACACCAACCACACCTATGGAAGTCAAATCAGAGAGGGAACAACAAGAAATAGAACAAACATATAGTATTGTGTTGGAAGTCAAAGAAATAATAGATCTTTACAAGAGGACCGCACATATATGGATGAGTTTGGTAGAAGATGAAGGGATTCGACAATTGAATCAAAGGGAATAAAATTTGAAAGTCTCATCCCAGGATCTAAAGAAAAGGAAGAAGACAATTCCTATATCAAAGAAACTGCAGTTCACGCAGAAAATAAAAAACCTGGAAATAGAATTGAAGATAATCCAAGAGGAGAGACAGACAAGAAATTATTAGTTTGAGCAAGATAATAAGATGATAACAGAGTTGGACACAAAAAAAATTATACTTGAACAAGCACATTCAGATAGTGTAAAAGTGATGGTGGAGAACATAACAGTGAAGGTGGTGGAGAACCTAACAGAAAAAAGCGCATAGGCAAAGGTGCAAGTTGATGAACTCACGAAGAACTTTCAGGCATTAGAGAAATCAATGTATGAGGCACACATGACTTGACTGTCTTAGGATGAGCCAAGGGTTAGTGTTGGGGGGCTGTTGGAGTAGGAAATTTTAGGGTTAATGGCAGTAAACAAGCATAAGAGCTAAGGAATGGACCAAGGAAGCAACACACGAGACATAAGGGAAAGTAGCTCAACAAAAGGGAAAAGGAAGCAGTGTGCACTAAGAAAGAGGGGAAAGTAGCTTGATAAAAGGGAAAAGGAAGAAACATGCTAGGAAAGATGGAATACCAATGAAGATTCAAAGAAAGAAAGGGTTGGATCGAAGACCAATTGCACAGAAGACAATTAGAAAGTGGAAAAGTGGAGACCACTTAGAGTTAGGGTTTTTTAGTCATAATGTAAGGGGTTTTGTCCATTTAATAATAAAAATAGAGGATGTATGAGGTATCTAGGGGTATCAAGTGTCAATCAATCAATGATAATTGGGAATAACCTACTTTTGGAGCACCTTTCTGAGTTCTGAGCCGAAGTACTTATTTTGTTGAGAACTGCGGAGCTTAGATGGAGTCAGTTTTGAGATGTAATTAAGGATCATGTCGCAAACTTTGGAGCTTGGTGAAATAATGGTCCACATTGCCACTAAAATTATGTGCATTCTAAATGCACCCTTTGATGTAATGTGCACAGTGTTATTTATTAGGGTTTATTTATAGCACACACTAGAATAATCATACAAAATGACTGTTATTGAATAGATAAAATAGAATATCTGATGAATGTTATGGTACAATGCATGTTAAAGTAAGAGTAGAATAAGTAGAACATCCCCAACCCCTTCCCTGATTATAGACACGTGGGTCATGCAATCATCCAGAAGCCATCTTGAATGAGACTGCATTGTGCATAGTGTTTTCTTCTGGTTTACTAGAGGGGCCGATGGTGTAAAGGGTTTTGTTGCAGAACAAAGGTAGAACCCGGGTCAACCCATACATCCAACAATGATGGATTTATCACTCACTTTTTATGGGCCCATGGTATTGTATATACCATGGTAGTTTCTCATGGTATTTCATACGATGAATCCTATTTAATCACTTTTGGATACTCCATTGTAAGATGCCTCACAGTATAGGCATCACAGGTTGGCATATTGGCTCATACAGGTTTGGGTTTCCAGTGTAGTTCTATAGTACAATGGCTTGAGATACTCCATTGTTATATGCCTCATGTTATAGGCCTTAGAGGTTGGCATATAAGATTGGGTCACTAGTGTACTTCTGGAGTGCATATTGAAGCTCATTGCTAAACACTCTTCTTGAGAGTTTGGAGACTCTATAATGTATTATAACTATTTAGTTGTTGAAAAATACATTGAACCCAAAAGGGTTTTCCTAAGAAATCATATTGTTTATGGTTTGTTTTTTTTATTTCATGAAAGAATGTAGAAAACTTTGTATCTCATTGAAATTTCAACATAAATTTAATTACCTCACCTTAACTAATTTCTAGCAAAGAGATTAATGACCATAAAAAGTTGAACCAGTGAAATCTCACCATGAATTTGATAAACATGACAAAATATATTCCCTAATTAATGCATCATGTTCATCCACTTTTATTTTTTCATTAAAATAAATCTTAAGTGGTATATTCCAATTATTAAGAGTCATATAGATGTATTTTTTTAAAATTAAAATTTTTGAGGTAATATAAATGAACCTCTAACTTCTTATGAAGAAATACATATCCTTAACTATTATACTACTCAAAATTTACAAAACTTTACCACTTTATTCTGATAAATTATTTTACTAATTTACTAAACCAACATAGATCCATCTTAACCCTGGATGCATCGAACACCCTTGATCAAATATCTTGAGAAATCTGATCCCTCTTGGCGCTTGATAGATATGGGGTTAAGATGGATCTATGTTGGTAGAAATAGTAAATATACTAAAGTAAATAGTAATAGTAAATAATAAATATTAAAATAATAGAAGTAATAGTAATAGAAATAGTAAGTAATAGTAAATTTACTAAAGTAATAGTAATATACCAAAATAATAAGCTTGATGGGTTAGCTCAAGTGGATGCGTGTTGTTGTTTGCTTGAATGAGGTTCTGGGGCCAAATCCCTGGCCAAGATCTTGTATAAGGCCTCACTTGATTTCCCCACCGGGTTAGGCTCATAATCAGGCCGAATAGTTTACCTCGTTTACCATCCATGAAATGTGGGGAAGTACTCGAGGGTTTCCCATTCTCTTTTTCGAGGAAAAAAATACATATATACCGAATTAATAATAAATATGATATGTATAATAGTGCGTGTAATTTTTATTTTTATCAATTGAGCCCACTTTTTTAATTGAGCATTTAAATGAGTCAACTTAAAATTTTTGAAATCTTTAAAATCTTTGAAATCTAACATCACGTGACAACTTGTACCCCATTTTGGGCTATAAATCACCTCTCATCCCAATAAAAACACCTTGAAGAGAAAAACCACTTCGTAACCTTCCTCGATCCAAGAGCATTATTCCATTTGGTCCAAATTCGTCCCTCGATGGTCCTAATTTGGCTTACTTTTCCATGCTACTACCTTGTCTTAGTTTAATCCCCAAGACCACTCCATAAGTTGTAGTCTATCTTTGTGGAACCCCGAGTTGTGGTCCCATCCCTCACTCACGAATAAGTGGTGGTGTCTAAATTTTCTACGTTTTTGTTCTTTTCATCGAAATTCAACAACATAAATTTGCACAAAATCACATTATTTTGTTATTTAAATTTCATTTTTGAATGTAGAAATGGATTCAACATGTTGAAAAAATTAGGATTGCAAAAAATTAACCACTCAAATTTGTAGATACAATAATTTCTAGCTAAATTTCAGGGAAATATCCCCCAAAAAAACAAAACATAAAGCTTTTAAACTACGACTAGATAAGTCATCTAAGAGAAATTTCTCCTAAAAAATCGGAGGGCACTCATAGACCAACACCGTCCAACTCAATTCATGTGAAGACCCAACACACCCTATAAACATGTCATCTCCAAAACAAAAGTTATGCATATGACAATTGATATTTACCTTTGAAACTTTATGAAAATAAATAATTAAGCCGACCTCGATGCCATAAACATGTTTTAAATAGACCATTATTGAAAGAAAAAACATAACATAAAAAGCGATATTGTGGATAAACAATTTGCGAGACTTCAATTATTTATATTTGTGGGTTCCTTGGTGAGTTATTTTTGAAAAGAGGTTCTTGTAGTAGAAATGACAAAACAATTGTTCCAATTTGGAGATAAAGAAACAACTGAGATAAAATTATAGTTTATCAGTGAATATGGAGAAGAATAAATTCATGATTACCTTCATTCTCAAGTTTTGTAAAAACCATAGTTTTATGAATCTTGGCTTTCTCATTGTCGATCTTGGGACGAGCGAACTTATGAATTCAAGATAATAATCTATGTTAGTGAAAAGACTTATCTTAGATGTTTTCAACTCATGCATTCCTGTGAAGAAGAAGAACGCTTTTGTTTCTTGGGTGTTGATGAAGCCATGGATATTCTACCAGTTGTTTCTCAAACGTTATTTCATGAGGGAATAAAGAAATGCATGAAATATTTGGATGATGTTCATTGGAGTCTAGAGAAAGAAGCCAAACTTTGAGCCATGTTATCCTCTTTGGAGACAAACATTTTGTCGTAGTTAGTTTTCAGACTTGGGGATTGTAGGGATTTAGATATGCTGAAAAAGAATTTACAAGACATGTTTTCTACAATTTCTTGTAGATCAAACAATAATCTACCTCTCACGAAAGTGGAGAAATATATTGTAGGATAATTTGAGGCTGCAAAGACGTCCTCAACTAATGATGTTGCAGATAGGATGTCTTAGAGGTTGTAGGGTTTGATTCGTGCATGGTATCTTAATAATATTGAAACTACAATAATCACTCGTTAAAACCCCTTTTTAACCTTTCATAGAATTTAAGGGCATGTGTCTCTTTGACATTGAAAATAACTATGAAATTTTCAAAGCACGCAAAACATTGGATGATGTCAATATTGACATCAACAAGGTACAACTTCCACATGGAATACATATGTTGGTCCAGGTGGTTGCCTATGTGGCACCTCTATCAATGCAAGGTGGAATTTGATTAGGTCATGTGTCTCTTCTCTGAAATGACTCATTAGTAGGTACATATGTAGAAGCGAGTAACTATTTACAAGTGTCATTTATGTAATCAACCACTTAGATGAGTATGTGTCAGTGTAGATGTCCTAGTGGGAAGCCTTGTCATCATCCTTTTTCGTCATGTCATGATCCAGATAAGCCTCATTTTGTTATGCAGTAAGGTGGTTTCCGAGATACCATGGGTGGTATTACATGCTCGAGCTAGAAATTTATTAATGGATTTCCCTATCATGTTACAAATATTTGAAACATCCTCCATTGCTTGAATGGTCTCATTCTCATTGCCAAAGAATCAATATAAGAACTCTAAATATCTACAATATTTTATCAAACATATAAAAATAATCTATATTTATGAAAAGTTCAACTCATTTGAATGAGGTTTCTATTATATAATTAGGGAATGATAATATCAAGATAGGTTCAATTCACTTGAGACCCTCATCTCCAACCACTACTATCTGAGGGAGATCATTATTTGGGCCTAGAGAATACTGAGTTAAAAATCCATGCTCTTTAGTTAATATAGATAAATATCAGTCTTCACATATGTAATATGAAAGGAGTGTTCATAAACTAGCCAACCAGTTACCCATAATTTAAATAATAATTTCTTCTTTGCAAGCTCTTTGAATTCTTTGACCTTTTGGGGCTTCAAGCCAACACATGAGGGTCCTCCAACTTCGTAAGGCCATAACTCTCAAACCGTGAGGAGTTATGTGATGTTCCACATACCACCAGAAATGAATGACATGTACTATCCATATAGAATGGTCTTTCCTTCAAATATAACAAAACTCATACCATTATCCATAAAACAAACTTGGGTCCATTACCCAAACCTGGGTTCTCCAACTTCTCATGGCCATAACTCTCTAACCGTGAGGAGTTATGTGATGTTCCACATACCAACGGAAATGGAATCACATGTACTATCCATATAGAATAGTCTTACCTTCAAATATATTAAAACTCATACCATTATACATTAAAAAACCTTGGGTCCATTACCCAAACCTTTGTGCTACCAGAATTCGCTAACAGACTTTCTCCAAGGGTTGACATCAATCATTAAGGGTTGACATCAATCTACAATATCACTCTCCATAGTTGACATCAACGACAACCAAAAATCCATACCAACTATCCATCAACCTAATCCAATTGTCCAACAAGTAAGTGATCTTATTTGTGGTGCAGTCCATCGCAGTTTATGCCATGTTTGGTCATGATCTATTCTTTTGTAGTTTCCTTCATAGTGATTGAAGCTTCTTTGATTCTTGAAGGTATGAGTTCTTTTCAGATATTCATGTCTTCTGTAATGATTCCTTCTTTCCGACAACCTAATCCACTTCTCATCAAATCTCCTTGCTAGATGTGTGTAGCTTTCCTTTACTTCAACATTCTTCCTTGCATCTTCGAGTTGAATCTTTGAGGAGACGATATCTTCTCTTAGTTTCTCATAGTCTTCTAATTGTTTCTTTAGGTTGTTGATCTCTTATTTAAATCTTATTTCTTGTTGTATTATCCTGTTGAGAGATTCTTATTTTCTTTTTCAAGAACTATATTATATTTCGATTCACTCCAAGGGCATGTTCCTTCCATAATTTTTTAGGATCTTCCTTCCCGTGGTTAAATTTTACTTAAGGTAACCGACTTGGATACCAATTGTTGATATTGATAGGGGGATGAATCAGTAACAAGTACAATTTAAACACTTTTTCAACTTATACTTCAACCAGATTATATATTCAATTATATCCAATGAACAATGAACAATAGTATATTAAGAGTTACACCAATACACCATGCAAAATATATGAGAAGTAATCAATAGTTATTGTTCAAGGAAAGTAATGACTTCCAAGGGAAGCTACAACTTCCAAGTTCAAGGGATGGTTAAGCCTCCAAGGGAAGATACAATCCTCCAAGATAAAGAGGGGTTTAAACTCTCTATCCTTTCCCCTTCCTTCCACCCAAGAATATATGAGAAATATTGAGTCTTTACATCACCATATAACTGATATTATCATCAAAAGAACATAACCATACATACAAACCTTAACCATATGCCAAGATGTTCCTTCCTTATAACTTCCTCAAGCATTTTCTCATGTACACTACATGTCCTTATATCATCCCACGTATGTACACTTCTTGTCCTACTATCAACCCATGTATATACGCTACCTGTCCTTCTATTATCCCACGTACGCCCTCAGAAAACTAGGGTTTCTGCAATTCTGAGACTTTCGGGCCTTTCAGACTTCTCCAACTCAGACTTGCTCCATGTTGAACTTCGCACATACTCCTAGCACAAGTGCAGACCCACTTATGCTAGATCCATCACACTTGCTTGTGTAATAAAGTGAAAGTCTTCCATGTGTATTTATACTCTTTATGACACTGCTTTTTGACATTAGGTCCGGCCTGGCACTTTCTTATTTTTTAACTATTTTCTTTAATTATGTTCAGGACTAACCCGTAAATTCACATGCTCATATTCAAAAAATAATTTCTCCTCAACCATGAGAATCCACGTGATGTGCCACCTACCACCTAAAATTGCATGACATATACTATCCATCCATGCACTAGTACATATTGTAAAACATTTGACATTCTATTTGCGTTGTTATGGACAAAATTGGCCATACTGTCGAAAAATAGAGGAATTTTTTTTTTTTCCATATTGCCCGATAACATCGCACGTGTGACGTCATACACACATATGTATCTATTTCCATGTCGATGTCATTATTGAGACGCCATTGGATGGTCATCGCTTTTGCCACATATGTAACATAGTCATATCTCTTGCCATGTTTTGTAACATAGTCGTCTCTCTTGCCACGTTTGTAAAATAGTAGTCGCAGTTGCAAAGTTGTTAGTGTGTAAAAGAAAATATGTCTACTCTCCATTTTTCTTTCACAATGTGTGTGCCAGTAAATGAACACTACATGATTTATAGAAATGGAAAAAAATTCAACTATAAAGTGGTCTCTTATGTATCATGAGACTTTTATTCAAACCATGCTTTCTTCGTGTAAGAAGAACAATGCATTGAATCATATCTCAATTCATGTATAGTTTTGAGACAAAAATTCTTATTGAATATTAATAGTAAATTTTAATTGTTACAACTCTCTTATAGAATATTCAACAATGAATGCATTACCCTTGACCCCTAGAATATAATACATAAACTCATGTATTATTTTGGTTGTGTATAAATAAGGTCAATGAGTTGTAAACGTTCCTAGTGGCCTGACTATTGAATTTTAGATGACTTTCCATTGCGAGAAAGGATTATGGTGTGATTTTTATGATTTCCATGGTGTCCTTATGATATGACAATGGTAATATATTATCCACATAAAAGGTTGCTTGAGAAGTAACAAGGGGGCCATGATACCATAAGAGTGAAAAAGGAAAGGGGGTGCATGAGTGATATGGTTTGACACTTTTCCTTTGAAGTAAAAACTTCCTTGCCCATGATTCCTTAAAAATATTTCCCACTCATATTTTAATTGGGTGTTCTTTTGGATGTTTCCTCATGCTTCTTGGGAAGGTCGCACTTGTCTTATGCAGAACAAACTTGGGGGGAAACCATTATTCACCCTCATTCATGAATGATTCTTAGACTCTCCATTCTAACTAAGAGCATTTATTTCCCACGTGCATTATCCATTTTCCTATCCAAATTCTCTTCTTCTCATTGTTCATGGTGGAACTTGTGTGGAAACATGGTTTTTATGCATGCAAACAAGGAAAAATCCCCATGGAATTGTGACTAGGAAAAAAATATGGGGAGTGGGGGATTTGCTTGTAATAAATTATATTAAATTGGATGGTTTTGAGAGAAAAACCATGGTTGGAATGTCCAAAAGAGGTGAAGTAAACACCATTAAAACCTGCAACCTTGTTAGTGTTGGTCATGGATATTTTGAACTGTTTAGGTCATTCAAAGTGTGAAACCAATATTGTTGGAATTTTTTTCCTACATTGGAAGGGAAGAAGATATCCAAGGGACTATGGAGTAGAGAAAAGGGAGATCTACCTTGTGATATGACATAGAAGAGAAGTCCATGACAACTTATGTCTAGATGAGGGCCTAGAGTGCTCAATAATGAGCTCATTGGCTATGTCATGAGATAAATGGGTTGGCATGAGTGATATTAGAGACTTGTAGGAAATTCCTTTAATTTTTTCATTGTGTTATTGAGGAGAAGAGAGTGCCACAATGGTTGATGGCTAGATGTTGGGATCCTCCCTAGGGGTATAATTAGCGGGCCAAAGGGACCACTAGAGTAGTAATGATATAGTTATGGTAGTCATTCAATGTAAAGTGGAATGTGTCCATTATGGATGTTATTATTAAATAAGATTCATTAGTCAGTTAGAATGGAATACATGTAATGTGTCCTCATTAAAGAAAGTACATTAGGTAATTACGAGGTGGTTATGATTGGGGTTCTCTAGTTAGCTATAAACAGAGACATAGTCCTTATGAATATGTATTGAAGTATTTTGTGTTCGAGCTTAGCTCAATGAGAGGTCAACTTACCTTAAGAGGAAAGTGAACAATATTGGATTTCTTCCAAAAGGATCATTGTATAGTGTTTCCATGCCTGAAGGGTATTTTTATCTAATCAATTAAATGGGACTTTACAATCTTAATCTTGGATATATTATATGTGATTTAATTTTTATAACTAAGGTAGATAACAATTGGTATTGGAGCTCCTTTTTGGGAAAGAAAGTGGAAGAATTTGTTTTCCTTCTTTTTGTATATTTTTTCCTAAGAAAAAAGAGGCATAAACATTCAGATATATTCCTATAGATTTATGTGCATAATATGGGAAAACCAAGTCTAGATTTCAATTCTCTTGAAAAAACATCCAATTTAAAAACAAATGGTTCCAATCGAAGTCTAGAAAGTGGAGATATCGTTGATTTAAAGTAAGTTATTATAGGGTCCTTTTTGTGAGAACCATCAATATTGTAGAGAATATATCTTTTAACAGAGCACCCATATTGCAAATAGACCAATGTCATTGGATAGAGGATTTTGGGGGGTTTTATTTGATATTATGCTATTCTTTTGATCAATATCCAATGCCCCCAAAGCCTCATAGATCCAAAGAATGGAAACAAATTGGGAGGATCAAATCACACACATAATACAAGAGATTAAGGAGAGATGACAACTTATTGAAACGTATCATGATATTAGTGAAGAGTATAAATGAGATATATTTTCTTGGTGGGATTCAAATCATGATTGTGATGGTTGGTACATGAATAATTGTCTTTTCATGGAAGATAACTACTTTCACTTTCCATTTTGATGCCTCTACCCTACCTGATGTATATAATGTTTTTAAGGTTACTTACGGGTCGATGATGTCTATTGGTGTTCATATTGGACAATATTAAATTGTAATGTTCCTTTCAACTCCCAAATTGACCTCGTATAGCCATGCGGATAATCTTTTGGATTCTATTTATTGGATCCACATGGCCGTGGTGGGAATTTTGAGGACATACTCGACCATTAGTTGAGCTCAAGAGTCATAATTTGGGTGTCAAAATGAACTACCAGGGATGGGATCCAAGTTTATGGATGATATTTTTGGATTTATTTAGCATTGCAGTTAGTACTTGCACATGGGACACTGAATATTTTAGCATGGTGGTCATCAGTCGTACATGGGACCTAGATTTATGGAAGAACTTCTTGGACTACTGGAACATTGAGACAAAACCTTTCACATGGGACCTTATCTCTTTGGACTACTTCATATTTTTTATTAGAAACCATACATGGGACCCTCATTTTTTGTTGTACATCCACACTACAAGAATTGAGGGAAATGCTTTCCAAAGGGGTATGGAATGTTGGGATCCTTCTTAGAGGTGTAATGGGCGGGGGGTGCTGGGAGGGGGGGAAAATGCCCATTATACTTGTTAAGTATCCATTTTGACACTTATAATGCCCTATATTACCCCCTATATGAGCCTATTTTACCGATGCCATGTGTATCTAATTGACCTCCATAAATACACTCGATGACCTTGTTCATGTGCATAAGAATAACTTATGATTAAAGAATGATTTGTTTAGTTTTATTGAGTTAATTTGATTAAATTCTTGATTATGTATGATACTAATCACTTTGAATCTTAATCAGCATGATCTGGTACCCAGTCTATTCTAGTACCAAGGCTCCACCTATTCTGGTACCAGCCTGTGCTAATCTGGTACTAGAAATAATTCAAAATTTTGGAAAGCTTCTAAAGGAAAATCGGGTACATGGGTTTTGTCCACAATGATGTTTTCGTGTGGAATAATGAGTCATAATTCACCCATATTGCACTTGTGGACCTCCAGCTCAGGGGGAATGATTCTACCAAAATTAAAAAAAAAACTCAAACTGCCAACTTGCACATCAATTTCTGTGCATATGGTATCCGATATAGAAATTCTAATACATGGGTTTTGTCCAGAATATGGAAAATTGAGTGAAATGTAGGCAGTTTTTCAAAATTAGGATTGGTTTGGGAGATATGGGTGGGGGACTAACTCGAATCTGCCTAAATTATTAAAAAACACGGATTTTTGGGATTTATCCTAAAATTGTAAAAAAAAATTTCTTAGTTTGGGGATTCGGTTTCATCGATTCCTCCATGGATTTTATGTATAAATAAGAACTCATAGGTCTGATTAGGGAGGAATTATAATGATGTAAGAATGGTTCTTAAAGGAGAATTGTTATGATGTAAAATGGATTCATGAAAAGACTCTTTTTGTAAACCTACTTGTTGGAGATTAATGCAAGATTGAATTCAGTGATTTTGTATCTCTTAGAAGTTAACATCTGGTGATCTAAAAGCCTCCATGTTGGCATCGGCAAGGGCCAATAATCCATCTTGGTAAGCTTATTGTAAATTGTTAGTGTAGATTTTCATTTCATGTATTTGTTATTTTGATTTCATGATATTTTGTTTGATTTCACTATTTGAATTTGTTGCAAAGTGTTGTAATGAAGGAACAGTTGGATCTCCATATTTCACCGTACATGAGCTTTAATGGAGCATCCCACTTGTTATTTTAGTTTCTCCAGGAGATAGATCTTAAGTTCATCTTTTCATTTCATGAGCCTCTAATGAACAAATTTGTCACCTAAGAAAGAACCTTTCGATTCACTATTTGTTTGAGAAGTGTTATTATTGATTTTCTCTTCTAAGTTTTGAGTGGTATTGTTGAAGTGTGCCCAGATTTGCTTGCTAGTTGTTGTTAAGAGTAGAAACTACAGATAACTAATTCAAAGTCCATATTTTCACTTCATGAGCTTGTAAATGGACAAGGCATTATCTGAGAAAAATCTTTTGAGTGCATGATTGCAAGTTTTGCTTTCTAATTTATGAATTGTGTGAAGAGTGTTATCTTTGAAGTGTGAAAAGAGAGTATTGGTTTTTATATGGTTTTATTGATTGAACTAAACTCATCAAACATAGGAACCTATATGTTATCGACACATATAGTGCATCAACTCTTTTGATTACGAATCCCGATTGATAATTTATGTTTGGTAATATATTATGCAAATAATTGCACCAACATTTTGGCGTCATTGTCAGGGAGTTGTAAATGGTAATAAGTAGTATTAGAATCAGATTTATTTAATTGTTTTGGATTGGTTTTATGGATGACCTAAGGGCGGAGAGAAGACGGTAAGACATGTGGGAAGAGCCCACACATCCACTTTGGTGGGGTTGCTCCAAAGTTAGGTTGTACTCTCTTCTTTTGATGAAAGTGTGTTTTTATTTATGCAAATTTAGTTTTATTTATGATGAGCTAACTTGTGTGAACTGATAACCTGGTGATAGTAGGGTCCCAGTAACGCAAGGAGTTCAAGTTTGGTGTGTTTTTTTTTTCAAATAGTTTTAAAATTTAGATATTTAATGATAAATCATGTTTGGGGTGTTGTAAGAACCCCCCGAGCACTAATCTGTGCTGCGAAACAAGTATCATCAACCAACTAGAGTAATTCAAGGATGATCAAGAGCTTGAAGAATGTTCCTCCAAGAAATTTCTCGCATTCTGGCAGCAACTAGGATATCCACCTCTCAGGAAGAGCATATCTTCATAGCAATCAAGAATCTAGTTGTCTCTCCACATGAAGAGTTAGAAGTCCCATCGGATTCCTCTTGTCAATTTGTTGAAGGGAATAAAGAATCATGGATAGAATTCAATGGAGAGAAACCAATGGAACCTGATATTGAGGAATCCTTAGCATGCCTCTCAGCAGATCCTATATGTACTCCAAAGACCAATCATCTTGAAGAGGATAATCTACATTGCATGGTAGAGGAGGATATTCGGTGTGATCTAAACAAAGAAGAGAAACAAGAATATAGTGATCCTATTGAAATATGGTTTCAATTAGTTATTAGGTCACACCACTCTTTTATTTATTTCTTGATCTCATCATCAAAGAAGC
>JASDQU010204090.1:0-18868 GCA_032191745.1 Picea mariana
TAATGAATATATCATACTATAGTGAATATCTTAAGTTTGTCTCAAAGCAAGCCAAGGTATGGAACTATTTGAAAAAGTTGATTCTGTAGCTCATTATAATTATCAAGATTTTAATAGGGGCCCAATAAATTTTGTAAAAATATAGGGGGATTTGTTGGGTCCCAATAGGGTTGTATAGAAAACAATACTATAAAGAAAAGTAAGCGCCTATTAAGAAGCGGGCGGTAGAATTTGTTCAAGGAGACAATTATGGCCGTCAAATTCAAAGAAAGTCTGATAGTCGATCTGGATAGGCCATTTTTCAATATCGAGC
Organism: Picea mariana; assembly: GCA_032191745.1. Lineage (NCBI taxonomy): Eukaryota > Viridiplantae > Streptophyta > Pinopsida > Pinales > Pinaceae > Picea > Picea mariana. The sequence continues at coordinate 314 of JASDQU010204090.1, forward strand.
ATCGAGATTTTTTATATTGAATGGAGTGAAAAAATTTCGAAATGAGAAATCATAAAATTTCACAAGGCATCCTCAAGTCATGGCTTGAGGTCACATGGAATGATGGAGGGGGTTACACTAGAGGCTAAAATCGCCTACGATAGTCTCAGGAAAGTATCTTCATGGTTTCGAGGCACTGGGATCGATTGGAAGAAATTGTGAGGATCGTTAGGAACATTCATGGATGTCAGAATTTGTTCCAATCCTAATGAATGTAGTTAATGGAAGTGGGGAAGGTTGTTGGAACCTCGTTTCACCACATAAATGGAAATCATGGAAGAATTGGCTGTAGAGGCTGACTATCAGCCTAAATTTCCCTTTTCAGTATATTTTCCTACAAAGCCCATACTGATCTGAGCTCGCATATGACAGAAGAATACATGCACAGACTGACAAAAGAAGATACATACACAAAGATTTCATTGTAGTGGCAAGGTCACAGTCCTGGTGGTGGCAATAGTTCTGAGTATAAATACTCATTTTTGATATTTTGTTATGGTCGATGGTTGAGCTAAGCTCCCGTATTGTAAAGTTTTAATGAAGTCTCTGGTTCTCTGGTTATGTGTTTCCCTTTGAGACTTCTTGTTTAATGATAGACAAATTTCTTATCATATCTTTTTCTTATGATATTTAAGACTCGGGCATGGGTGATCCAGTCGAGTTGTTGTGACTGTATTGTAATGTATGTTTGATTGCAATATTGTTATGACGTTTTCAGTTTCCTAAAGTTTTGGGTTCAAGAAGATCTTGTATTCAAATATTTTCCCCCTTAGGCTATTGGAAGACCCGATGTTCATAGAAGACCTCTACATTTCCTCACTGGTTCTTCCCACTACTCACCCTTTACTATGACTTACTGATTAAATTTAAAGCAAGACCTCACTTTTTCATGCATTTCCTGGTTCAAATTTTTGAGTTAAAGCGATATTTTTTTGAGTCTGCACCCATTTGAACTTTTTTAATTTATTCATTGTGACATAAAAACTTATGGGTATTGGGCTTACCTCAGCTGCAATCTAGAGGTGAATTCTAGTGCTAACATTCCTGGCACCGTTGTTGGGGACGAACTGGAGATTTTCCCTAGGATAGAATGACAAAGCTTACTGATTCTAAAGGTGCATCATAACTCAGTACCATTGAAGATTGCGAATTTCACCTGGTGACTCTATTGTCTGGTGCCTCCGCTAGTCCGAATCCAGTATTTCAGCTGGCTATGAAAGGAAGAAACATGAGGTATCACCCACAGTTACCTCTAGCCACGTCTGAAGTTGACCCAGAGAAAATCATCAGAAAAGAAAAGACCCCTCAAGAAGGTACTTCAGTTGCTAAACCAGGTGATTCTGGTAATTTCCATCATCCTCCCTATGAAAATCCATTAGTTGCTTCTCATACTCCTATTATATCTTTAGTTGGAGTTTCTAGAGCCTTGAATTTTGGGAGTTTTCCTACTGTCTTCACCTCCCCTGGCCTTGGTTTGGAAAGAGAAAGTTTTGACACTCCTGTCTCCCTGGAAGTTGTTCCCTGGATCAGACCTAGGACCTTAGGATATTTTTCCACTCCAGGTTTTACTATCCCTTCCCCTATCAGATTCATTGTAGGAGAAGCCTCTTTTCCTACCAACTCTGCTACTTTTTTTTTGGAAGTACATTTCCAGTCTCACCTATCTAAAATCCATCTTCATCTACTTCTCCTCCTGTTCACACTCCAATGGAAAAAAAAAATCCCCCCAGAACCATAATGGAATCTATAATAGTTGCTAGGTATTCCCCTCTTGTTTTGCCTCGACCTCTAAATTCTCTTCCAGCAGATGGCTACCTTAAGTAGTTACCTAAGTTGACAGGTGAGGGAGACATAATTGCAGAAGCAGATCTTGAAGCCTTTTATAGTTTTACAGGTAATCATGTCATAGAGAATGAAGATGTATGGATGAGGATCTTTGTTCATAGCCTCAATGGTGAAGCTAGGAAGTGGTTGAGGTCCTTTCCCCCTGGATCTATTGGTGTAATTGAATCCCTAGATGAAGTCTTCTTAAAGGATTAGGGAGATAATAAGGATCTCTCATACTATATTACAGAGTTTGGGGCTCTGAAGAAAGAGGAAGGGGAATCCGTGTCTAATTTCTTCAAGAGATTTAATAAAATGTATAATAAAATTCCCACTAAAGGAAAGCCTACAAAAACTTCTGCAAAGATTACTTATGCTAGTGATTTCTATCTTGACTTCTATCTCTTGATAAGAGAAAGAAGAGATACTTCATTGGATCATATGCAATATGCAACCCTTGAAGTAGAGTCTAATATATTTGTAGTTGATAAATTCAAGAGCAAGGATGACAAAGATAGAAGAAGAGGGAGGTTTGAAGTCTCAATCTTTGGTTCCTCTTCTGCACATCCTCAAGTTGATGAACTTACTAAATTAGTTAAATATATGTCTATTGAGATGGAGAAGTTGAAGCTTGAAGGAAGACATAACTCTAGAAATCCACAAAATGTTGATAATAGAGGTAGCTTCAGGAGACCTAACAACTCTCCTCAAGTTATTCCAAGAGAGTAGAGGAACAAAGATGGAAATGATTAGAACATCTAGACCCCTCTCCAAAATAATCTTGTTACAGATGATGAAGGTGAGGATGAGGGATTTGATCCTAAAATCCACTGTCTTGGAGACACCTCCTACTTTCCTCATTTGACTCAATCTGCATACAAGGAATCTCTCATGGACAACCAATTTATTGAGTTGAGTAAGGGAGACAAGGCCAACAACAACCCAAACAGATATAATATGAGGTCCAAGAAGAAAGAAGGAAAGACCAATGTTCCTGACCAGCCTACCAAATAAGAGAAGTTTTCTAAAGATATAGCAGACAACAAGAAAGGTAAGAAGGTGTAAGAACCCTCTCCAGTAATTAAAGGTCTCATCTCAGAAGTGAAGGATATTCTGAATCCCTTTCCCTTTTTCAGTTTTGACCATGAAATCCAAAAACTTAGAATCCCTGTACCCCTTTTGGAACTAGTCAAGCATGAAGATTTTAGAAGGGGCCTCTCTAAACTATTGCAGTATGAACCTACATCTCATCCCACAGACTCAGTCAATTTACAAGAAGAAAAGCCAGCTGACATATTAGGACCTTTGGTAGAACATAGAAATGATTCCTCCCCTCCCTTATACACTTAATTGAAAATCCATGATAAGGTGTTGCATAACTACTTAATGGATTCAGGAGCATCCCATAATCTTAAGCCTAAGATTGTCATGGAATAACTTGGGTTGGAATTCACAAAAACCTACCACAACCTGTATTATTTCGATTCTAGGAAGGTGAGGTTCTTTGGGGTTATCAAAGACCTAGTCGTGTCCCTGTTTCAGATGCCAATGAATAGCATAGTCATGGATATCGTAGTTTTTGATTCCCCCCCCTAAGTTCAGAATTCTTCTATCTAGATCTTGGATAAAGAGACTCGGGGGAACCTTGTAGATGGACCTTTCATATGCCACCATTCCTATGTTTGGGGGTGAAAAAATGAGACTTTACAAGGAAGATCAGTTGGTGTACATTATTAGTGATGAAGCAAACCCCACAAACCATCATATTTTTTCTCTTGACACATATTTGGGAGCTAGTTTGCTACAAATCACCAATGCACCTGAACCCCCTCTTGAAATCAGAAAGAAGACCCTTACTCTCTGTGAAATTTCTCCTCCGATTACCTCTATTTGAAATATGTTCTTCAATGGATCCTCTTCTATAGAAGGTGTTGGCACTGGAGTATTCCTTGTTTCACCTATTCAGGAAATTATATCTCTATCCTACAAGTTAGAATTTGAAACTAGCAATAATGTGGCAGAATATGAAGCTCTTGTTTTTGGTTTAAGGGCTGCAAAAGACATGGGTGTTGAAGAGATATCAGTATTTGGGGATGTTGAGTTAATTGTCCATAAAGTCATAAATATCTACCAAGATAAACACCCTAGGATAAGAAGCTATAGAAATGAAGTGTGGGACTTTGTTGACAATTTTTTCCTAGCCTTCAACATTTCATTTATTCCAAGAGAAGAAAACAACATAGTTGATTCTCTGGTTGTTTCAGTGAGCAATTTCAAAGTCCCTTTGCCCCAAAATCTCAAGTATGATGTTGAAGTAAATTGCAGACCCTCTATACCTAATAATGTCAAGAATTGGAAAGTATTTGAGGATGATCTTGATATCAAAGGTTCCTTGAGACTGTTGATGAGTTTTATGCACTACATATTGATCAAGATCAGGATTCTAAAAGTAATCTTCATGTTGATGTTTTTTGGAACAAAATCTCTAATCACCATGTTGTTCAACTGCCTAGCAATCACATTCCGAAGGGACTAGTTCCTTTGGAAAGACTATTTGACAAAAGTGATGTGGCAGTGAATGTTAAAGGATCAGCTAATGATGATGATGTAGCCGAATTCAACATTGGTACATAGAAAGATCCCAAATTTGTCAACATGTCAAGTAGCATGTCAAGGAAGCAAAGGGCCGATTACGCTGAGTTGTTAAGAGAGTTTGCTACTATGTTTTCCTATACCTATGAAGACCTCAGAAAATATGACACGAGTGTCATTGAGAATAAGATCCCACTGAAGGAGGAGGCCAAACCATTAAGGAATAAATTAAGACAGATAAATCCTATATTACTCCTTATTATGGAGAAAGAAGTAAAGAAGTTGTTGGACGGCCAAATCATTGTCCCTTTGAGATATTCAAAGTGGGTGGCCAATTTGGTCCCGGTGAGAAAGAAGAATGAAGAAATCAAACTTTGTGTCAATTTCAGAAGCCTAAAAAAGCTCAAAGAAGGGAAATTACCCTTTGCCAAAGATGGAACACATATTGCAGAGGGAAACATGTGCATCCAGGATTTCCATGATTGATGGATTTTCTATATATAATCAGATCTTTGTCCTACATGAAGATAGAGAAAAGACAACTTTCACCACTCCTTAGGGCACATTCATGTATGCCAAAAATCGCCTTTGGATTGATGAACACAGGAGAAACCTTCCAATGAGCCATGAACATCGCCTTCAATGGAGAAAGAGATAAATTTGTGGTTATCTATATGGATAAAATAACAGTCTTCTCCAAATCCGATAAAGAACGTTGTCAACATCTGAGAAAGGTCTTCTCAAAATGTAGAAGATTTGGTCTCTCCCTAAATCCCAAGAAGTATTTATTTTCCATGCAGGAAGGAAAAATGTTGGGACACATAGTATCAGCTGAGGGGGTCAGAATTGATGCAAGCAAGGTAGAATATATTCAAAACTTGTTGCTTCCTAGATCTAAGAAGTAAGTCCAGTCCTTCCTGGGTAAAATTAATTTTCTGAGAAGGTTTGTTTCAAATTTTGCTGAGTTAGTAAATCATATTTCAGACATGCTCAAGAAGGGGAATGAAGTCAAATGGACAACTGAGTCCAGAATAATTTTGATCAAATCAAGAAGGCACTCACTGAAGCACCTGTGCTAATCAGTCCTGATTATTCCAAGGATTTTTTGATTTTTTCCTTTGCTTCATTTGACACGATGGAACTTTTTTATTGCAAAAGAATGTCGGGGGCTAGAGCAACCTATTTCCTTTTTCATTAAGGAATTAAGAGATGCATAGATCAAATATGACACCATCGAGAAGAAGGCCTATGCTTTGGTGAAATATATCAAAGCTTTCAAGGTCTATGTCTTGCATTCAAAGGTCATTTTATATGTTCCTTCAGCTTCTATGAAGGACATTCGTATTTAGCCCGACATAGATGGAAGATTGCCAAAATCCTTGAATTTCATCTAGAAATAAATCCCACCAAACTAGTTAAGGGCCAAGGTTTAGACAAGCTATTGGATGAGTCTGATTGTAAATATTTAGGGGTTAACTTCATCAACACTTACTCAGAAAATCAACAAGATGAATTGTCTGGTAAAATTTCTCAGGACAACCCTCCGTTGGAAGAATGCATCTGCTGAAAAGACATTGTATATTTTCTACAAGAGTTAAAGACCCCTAATGGTATGGGAAAAATCAAGGCAAGGGATTTAAATCTCAAAGAAATTATATATTTCCTTATTGACCAGGACTTGTATTGGAAATACCCTCTAGGTGTTCTTCTAAGATGTTTAGACCCATAGGAGGCCCAAAAGATTATGTTTAATTTTCATGACAGTCTGTGTGGGGGACATCATTTCTGGAGAACCACAGCCTACAAGATTCTCAAGGCTGGGTATTTCTATCCTACTCTATTCACTGATGTCTGTGAAAAAATCAAGGCTTGTATCAAATTTCAAAAATTCATTGGGAAGCAACAACTCAAGTCTCTGCAATTGAAGCTTGTGGTAGCTTCAAGACCCTTTCAAAAGTGGGGCCTACACTTTATTGGGTAGATTCATCCTCCTTCAAGAGATCAACACAGGTGGATCTTAACTGTAACAAATTATTTCACCAAATGGATAGAAGCTATCCCCACAAGGAGTGCGTCTCACAAGGTGATCATTGGTTTTCTTGAAGATATTATGGCAATGTTTGGATGTTCGAACAGAAATGTCAGTGATAACACCACATCCTTCAAGGTTGAACCATTGATCAAGTTTTGCAAGAAGTTTGGAATTACATTGATTCAATCTACCCCATACTATCCCCAAGGCAATGGGTTAGAAGATTCCTCTAACAAAAGACTACTAGAGGACAACAATAAAGCATGGGATTCAAAGCTCAAATTTTCTTTATGGGCTGATAGAATGACAACAAAGAGGTCTCTGGGCATCTCTCCTTTCCAACTTGTATATGGGAATGAAGCAATTTTTCCTTCTCATCTTGCCCTTCCTATGGAGAAATTCTTCCAAGACTTCCACGAAGAACCTGACGATATGATCAGAAAAATTCATCAACTGGTAGAAGTCCATCAAACTAGAGAGAAGGTGATGGATAGAGCACATGACCATCAACAGAAAATTAAGAAGGCCATTAACAAGAAAATCAATAAGGATGATTTCCAACTGGGGGATTTATAATCAAATGGGATGCACCCAGACAGGGCAAGGGAAAGCATAGTAAATTTGAAGCCCTTTGTATTGGACCCTTCAAAATTTCTAAGGCACTTTCAAATAATGCTTACAGGTTGCAGAATTTGGAGGGTGATGAATTTTTTAGTGGCCCTGTAAATGGGCACTTCCTGAATTTTTTTTTTATCTAAATCCGCAGTCGACATCGCACAATTGTAAATATCATTCCTGTTTTATGTTTATTTTATTTTTAATAGGAGACTCCATAGCCCAAAGAAAAGGCACTAGAACTGCGTGTTCTTGGCAGTTCGCAGGGAGCATGCCATCCCCTGTGGAGCCAAATGTTATCACATAAGCTTGTCAGAGTCTTGCGAATTTGGGTTTTTTTCTTAAGTCTATAGCTTTGTCTGTCTCTCCCCCTTTTGAAGACCCAATTGTAAGGTTTTTTCCGACTTATAGTTTCATTCTTTTGCCTGCCTGAGAGGTGTTATCCCTAGTCCTTTATGTTTTCTCTGAGGTCAATCACTTCTCTCTTTTTATCTCTGTCACTGATCCTTTTACCTTTCTGACCCCTTAGTCAATCATCCAAGTATTCACGTACAAAGGCTACATCCATAAGCACAAGCGTCGCAGAAAATAGTAATCGTGGGTGTTGGCAAATGGGAAGACCCAGGGTTCAACGCTACAACAATGCACCAAACAAACCATAACTACCGGCCCTTTCGACAACACTTGCGAAGTAGATGAAGTCTCACCCGAGGTAGAGGCAGGGGTGGTTGCAAGACTCAGGTGTCTGCAACCTTAGTTGGGACACATATTCATGATTGTAATACTTAACAGAGCATTTAGCACCAATAGTTCATCAATATTCAACCATTATGTACTTCACAGATAAAATATAGCATCGTGTCATTCATCCAGGTTTGATGTATCTAATCACTCATCATAGAGAAGTAGGTTAGATCTAACAGATTCAGGCACTAAGCACATTCATATATGTCATATATAACATCCATATACATCATTAGCACAAAGAATAAACATATCTATCTATCCATATCATATCACTTAGCAAGTAAAGACATAAACACATCAACACATTACACAAAGCAGAGAAACACAACATATACATGGTTCACCCCCTCCCTAGGGCTACGTCCACCAAATCTTCTTCTTTATTAGCTTCTTCAATAGGTTACATGCACAGAGCCTCAAAACCTTACTCTGCATAGGATAGGAGATCTGCGCAACTCGCTAGATCCTCCTTCCTCGAGTAGATCTAAGCACACAACCTTCCACAACCTCTTACAATGACTTGCACTCAACTCTGAAAGCCTCACACAGTATGCATAGAGCACTTTACAATCCTTCAATCACATATATCTAGCACTTAGAATATCAATCTAAAATCACATAGATGCCCCTCCTTACATTGCCTAGACATCTATTTATACATTAAAAAATAGACCTAAACATGGGTAAACCCATGGGTAAACATCCCATACCCGTTAAATAATCCCAAATCCCAAAAAGGACCCAAAAGTGGGTCAAGATCCCATGATCTCTGCTTTGTCTTGCGTTCCTCCTTCGTCAGGCTATCGAAGTCCAAAAATAGGTCAAACTTGACCAAGGATCTCCCAAAACTTGGTCAAGAGACAAAAACAAGAATTGGGAGTTAGAAACATTGTTGAAGTATTTGTGAGAGATATGAACCCTCAAGATCCAAAATCAGCAAGATCCATCCAATCTAGAAGGATGTGTGGCACTAGATCCAAACGCAAAGGAGGTTAGTTCAGGAAAACCAAAGCAAGAGAGGTCCCAATAGCCCGAGTCCCGAAATCCCAATGGCCCGATGTCTTGAAATGTTGATATACATCTGGGTCGTCCGATGCAAAGGGACGCATGTCACTCAATCTGAGCGATCACAATTTCATGACTCAGAGACTTCAATATGGAACACAGTGCAAACTTGCGAAACGAGAAATCGTGAAGCGCTTGGGAGTTAGGCCCATGATCATAGCCTGGGGTCATATGGAAAGAAGGACTATAAATAAAAGTAAGCACCTATTAAGTGGAGGGAAGTGGAAGTTGTTTGAGGAGCCAATCTTGGCTGTTAAATTCAAAGTGAGTCTGATCATCGATCTGAATAGGCCATCTCACAAGATCGAGCATCAAGATTTTTGAGATTGAATGGAGTGAAAACTTTCGAAATGAGAAATCCTGAAATTTCATAAGGGACCCCCAGGTCATGGCTCGAGGTCACATGGAACGATGGAAGGGGCTACATCAAAGGCCGAAAGTACCCATGATAGTCTCAAGAAAGGATCTACGTGGTTTCGAGGTGTTGGTATCGATTGGAAGAAATCATGAGGATCACTGAGAACATTCATGGATGTCAGACTCTATCCCAATCCTAATGAAAGTAGTTAATGGAAGTAGGGAAGGTGGTTGGAACCTCGTTTCACCACATAAGTGGAAATAATGGAAGAACTGGTTGTGGAGGTAGACTATTAGGCAAAATTTCCCTTGTCAGCAGGTTTTCCTGCAAAGCCCATACTGATATGAGCTCGCATCTGATAGAATAATACATGCACAGACTGACATAAGAAGATGTAGATGCAAATATTTCATTGTAGTGGACAGGTGACACTTCTGGTGGTGGAAACTGTTTTGAGTATAAATACTCAGTTTTGATATTTTGTTATGGTCGATGGTTGAGCTAATCTCCCATATTGTAAAGTTTTAATGAAGCCTTTGGTTTTCTAGTTATGTGTTTCCCTTTGAGACTTCTTGTTTAATGAAAATCATCTTTATTATCATCTCTTTTTCTTATGATATTGAAGACTCGTGCATGGGTGATCTAGTCGAGTTGTTGTGACTGTATTGTAATGTATGTTTGATTGCAATATTGTTATGACTTTTTCATTTTCCTGAAGTTTTGGGTTTAAGAAGATCTTGTATTCAAATCTTTTCCTCCTTAGGATACTGGAAGACCCGATGTCCATAGAAGACCTCTACATTTCCTCACCAGTTCTTCCCCATGCTCACCCTTTACTGCAACTTACTGACTGAATTTAAAGTAATAACTCACTTGCTCATGCATTGCCTAGTTTGGATTTTCGAGTTAAAGTAATATTTTCTTGAATCTGCACCCATTTGACATCCTTTAATTTATTCATTTTGACATAAAAACTGATGGGTACTGGGATTACCTCTTCTGCAATCTAGAGGCGACTTCTAGTGCTAAAAATTTAAACATGAGGTTCTTCATATCCTCCTTCAGCTCCTCTATTCTTGGGTTTGTCCTCTGGTACTAGTTTTCTTCGAGTTGTAGCGAACCCTGTAGAGCCTCTTCCGGCATCTGAAACTTTTTCTTCCTCAAAGGGTATTTGAGATGTGCTAAGAGGGAGTTCACAAAGAGATGTCTATGATGCATATCAGTCATGATATACTTTATCTTAACTTTAATATGTTTAAACCTTTGATCAATCTCCCAAATAGACTCACCTGGTTTCTGACTGATTTGAATCATCTCATTCATGTACTGATCCTTTGAGCTAGAATTTTCAAATTCATTTATCGGTAGTTTCTTGACATCTGCAATCATTTTTGTTGTTCCTAGTGGAATTTTTGCAACTAATCTCATGTACCAATCCAGTGCGTAGTCTCTTAGCGTCATATATAATTGTGCAAGATTTTTATACTCATCTATTATCTACTTTTCTTCCCAAATATTCTCACAGAAAAACAAGTGTTTTTCAAGATCCTCTGATGCTTCTCCCTTGAATTCAGGTAACCTGATGGTGGGACAGTGTCCTTCCATATTGAATGATGGTGAACTATGACCTCCATGTGGTGTAGATACTTGACTACTACTTCTTGAACTGGCTCCTCTAGTCATTGATCATTGGTTGGGTGCACTTCATGTTGTCTTTCTTCCACTAAAATTTGGTTGTCTGAACGATGGTGTTCTTTATGGTTCATTAATCGCACATGGGTTTATGGGATCCACACTAACACTGACATGGATAGGATTTACTCCTTATGTTCTTTCCCTTGGACCTCTCATCTTCTTCACATACATTGTGCACCATATTTCTTCAATATTTTCCATATCCTAGAGATCATCTATCTCTTCTTCATCACTTTCCAAGCCCTCTCTCTTTGTTATGGCTCTCTTCTTACTATTCATATTATATTGGTAGGTTACTCCACTACGGGTTTTTCCAGTTGTTGCTATGATCTACTTGATTTGATATTCCTCCATCATGATTTGGTCCAAGGTCTCCTCCTTCTTTCCTTTATTCATCTCTTCCTCCATCGCTTGTCAGTGCTTCCCCCCTTTCCCCATGTATGCACATAAATTTAGTTGTCTGACTCCATAGTCATTACACCTTTGTTATACAGTAAGATATTTATGGAAGTATACAATGATCTAATATACCTTCATTGTGGTCCTCTTAGAAATTCTTTCTCTAGTGTGTTGTCAGATATCGCAGTATCTACTGCAAATTCTGTGATAAATCTTGCAAAAATATTGTCTAACCAGAAATCTATTGCGCGTGTGAATTTTTTATCAACTTGTTGTAGCTTCACGATCTCCACCAGTTTCCACTCTAACTATTTGATATGATTTATTGCATGGTTGTATTTCAACCTCAATATCCACTGCTACAACACATGTGGAAAATCACATAAAAACACTTCATCCAAGTCGCGAAACACATACTTGTCCAGATATTTCCGCTATGTTATATTAGGGTTTTTGTTGTCCTTCTATGCAAACTCCAGCTCCTTTGTTTTCAACCAGCTTTCAATATATTCCTTCATTGGATTCCATGGTATGAACAGTTATAGCTTCATCCCTCAATCCCATACAGTTCCAGCCAGCAACAGAACCATTTGTTGGTTACTATTTTCTCTTCCTACTTCTTGGGCTGACCCAGGTTCAGATCTAAAAAAGCTTCCAACAAACCAATATAAAACTATCTGATGTAGGATCATCCTTTCCACCTCAATAATGTGCCAGCATTCCAACACATCACAACACATTCAATAAGGGAGAGAGTTGCTAGCCCTCTCGTTTTTTCCTTGAATTTAAAAATTCAATGTAATAAATTGCAATTAAATGTTGTAAGGTTGGTAGAGTTGTGTTGATTCCTTTGTACAGGATATAGATAGAGTCTCCTTTAATGGATGATGGTAGGGTGATCTAGATCCGATTCAGACTAGATTTTCATTTATTTTAATAACTCTCAGTAGATAGGCGTTTTTATGGTGATTTGACACCACTATTGTAGTTTGGAGGGAAGGCTTGATGAGCCCCTCTTGTATAAATTTTTGTAACATATTCCCATAAGAGGCTGTTGAAAGTTGATAGAAAATCATTGTAATCCAAGGAGAGAAGAGCCAAGACTTTGTTGTAGTCTGAGCCTATGCATATTGTAAACATACATTCATATTAATACAAAGAGAGCAGTTTTTCCTTCCTATGAGTTTTTTGTGCATTTATGTGTTTTATGAATGATTATTTGTGTGTGTTTATGTGCATATGTTGTAGATCCTTGATATAGGTTTCATCTACAAGGATAAGATAGAATTCCATATCTATGAGTTTGTTGAGTTGTTCTGGGTTCTTTCAGGCTAACTACAATGAGTGCATGATAGAGTATTGAAAACTCTTTGAGCCAGCACAAGGAGTGCGCATCTGAATTTCAAATTTAATTCAGAGGAGAACATGCTAGGAGGGCACACAAGGATATTATTAGACTCAGAAAGAAGCCTTAAGGTTACTGAACAACTTGGAGGATAAATTGTGCATAGAAGGCACAAAATACAAAGTTGTTGAATACTCTATAGAGCTCTTCCAGGTGGGCATTGAGAAGGTGCAAGTGTTAACAAAAGGATTTTGTTTCAAGTACAAAGAGAAGGGTGCCAAGGAGAAGACACCACAAAGTTGTTGAACAATCTGAAGGAAAGTTTAAGCAAGGAGTGCTTTGAGTAGGTCCAAAGAGTGCATAGAACCAACACATTCTGAAGTGTTGGAGAAGTTAAAGAAAACAAATTTGTTGAACACTCTTTAGGAGAGCTCTGAAAGTTTGCAATGATCATATGCAAGGAGTGCATCAGTGAAGCTGAAAGGATTTCAGGATTTAGGAGAAGACATGTGCAAGGAGTGCACCAATCCAACACTTAGACAAAGTGCTTAAAGTTTGAATCCATTTGAAGGCTTATTCGAGTGTGAGTGCACAGAGGTGTGGAATTGCTTCAAGTTCAAAAGCTCAAGAGGAAGAGCATAGAGTGTGCCACGAGGGAACCAAAAAATATCCAGAGAGAGCAGAAGGGAAGAGACCCTTAGGAGACTGAGAAAGTTGAAATTTTGGGAGGAGTAGTGAAATTTTACATGTAAATCACAAGTGTGTGCCAGAGCAAGGTCAAATTACATTGGTAGAAGATCAGAAGGGATAATGCAAGGTGTGCATCGACATACTCATTCCAAGTCCCAGAACCTTAGAAGGGAGAGAGACAGAAGCCATTGGATCAGTTGCAAGGAGAAGATCTAGGTCATTGAATCCCATGTCCAGACACTAGAAGGAGCATGCAAAGGAGAAATAAAAACCCTAGCCGTCATATCTAGGCATGAAGGAAAAATAGTTGTTGGATCTAGGTCATTGAATCCCATGTCCAGACACTAGAAGGAGCGCACAGAGGAGAAATACAAACCCTAGCTGTCAGATATGGGTGTGAAGGAAAAATAGTTGTTGGATCTAGGTAAGTTCATGAGAATTAAATACCTTTTTAAGTTCACAGGAGAGAAGAATCACCGAAGTCCCGAAGGGTGAAGTAAACCTAGACCATTGGATCCAGAAGGGTACGTGGCAGAGATTCGGGTACTTCGGAGGAAATCACTTTGGTGAAAAGTGAGGGTGGAGTGTGTAGAACTCTCGAAGCCTGAAGTCATGAAGTCATCGTAATCGTCTGTGAAGGAGGACACATGCCATAATATATTCTATTTCAAAGACTTACCACTACAGAAGTTTTGTGGAGTGGTGGTTTGGTGTTACCTAAAGTGTTGGAGCCCGAAGTTATTGTGGGTTGACGATCCAAAAGGAGAGAGTGGACCGTTGATCTGTAGGGGGACGCGTGGAGGATGGAGGTTCACTCCATTGGAAATCCACTTTAGAGGATTTGTGGAGTGTCCATGCAGATTCAACCTAAGCCTGAATTCTAAAAGAAGAGAATGAGTCATCGATCTCGGCAAGGAATGAGGACTGTTGATCCTTCTTCTGTAGTTTCAAAGGATTGTGCCTCCAGAAGAATTGGCCGCAATGTGAAGTGAAAAATCCTAGAGCCCGAAGATCCGAAGCGATCTTTGAGTAGGAATTTGATCATATTCTATGGTCACATGAAGTTGCCGCTAGAGAAAAGGGGCTAAAGCTTGAGATTTGAGATTGAAGGCACAAGAATCTAGAGAAAGAACCCGAGGGGTTTGGGTCAGCATAGACCTGCACCAGGAGGAGGAAAAGGGACTGAAATCTTTGGGTGTCAGCAGAGTTTGCTCATAGTTTGGATCGAGGTCTCTTGGAAGATTATGTAGGTGTTCATAGGTCCTCGTTCACTATTTTGAGCATGGGGAAAAAATTAGAGGCCCATGGAAAAGGTTTTGTGGGTCTAGCAGAGACTTGAAGAGCCAATTTGGCTTAGTTTTTTGAATGATCCTAGACCGGGAGGTCACACAAGCTCTAGAAGTGAGGGGTCTTGCATCAAGTGGTATAAGATCCTAGGAAAAGGTTCTATATGATACCATCAAGTGGTATCAAAGCTTAATTTCATCTGTAAAGAACATGTGAAGGAGGAGACAAAGTGTTTTTTCTTTGTGTGTGATTGCTTGCAAGTGTGCAACAATCAATAGACATCCAAGTGGGTTGTAGGAAAAGATGGAGGTGCTCTTAGTTGCAGGGTAACCAACAGAATTTCCAGGAGGGCAGGAAGAGGAGAAAAATGGCTATGGAAGGCCATAGGTGTGGTCAAGGAAAGGACCTCCAGTACAAAACCAAGACAGAGATGGACAAATAGCTCAAGGAGATCATAGCAGAAATGGAGAGGCCAACGTTGAAGATGTGTTATAACCCTAAATTGCACCGCACATGCTTACCTGGAATCAGGCCATCTCATATCCTTTTTTTGCCAAAGCATTATTGAACAACTCTTTGAAAATCCTCTTTTATAAAGGCCCACGTGCCCTAATCCATTACTCCATGCATGTACATGTGGCCTGTCAAGAGACAACCCACGTGGACCTAGGGCCGACCTTTTAAAGGTCGACGCCCACCCAAAAAATGAAATGGAAAACCAAAATAAAGAATTGAATAGCTAGATAGGGGAGTTTGTACTTACTTGGTCCAGACGGAAGTTCGTTTCATCCACTGTAGCTCCTGGAATCACCATTTTTTTCAAAGGGGGTCGTTTGGCTCCAGAGTCAATTTCCAAATCAACAATGGTGATAATGAGCTGCCAGCTTCTATTTATAGACTTTTTGGCCTCTTTTTGTCACTTTTTTGGCCTCTCTTATCAGTTTATTTATACCGAAAACCATTTAGAGTGATTCAGGAGTTATATGGGAGGGATTTGATTGCGTATTGGGACACTTTTTTTGAGTTTTGAGGAAATTTTGACGGTCCATGAAATTTTTTCCAAGAATCAACTTGAGCATATAGGTTAGGTTACTACCCCGACTTTTGTGTCTCGTTGTCTTTTTCCTCTGCCATAGGATCGATCCCATCAGGTTGTGACACAGAACCATCATATATGCTTTATAAGTGTCGCAACTTGGCGGTAGAGATTACCAAAATATGGATGCCCTAGGTAGGTCCTGGTTGCATTATGGTGTCCATGTCGTCTCTAAAACACTATAGGCTCAGAAGTTCTTATAGTCTTTCTTGAATATGAGTTTGAGCCTCATTTGCATGATTATTCTTTGCTCTTGATCTCACCCACAAGACTCCCAAAAAATAACGGGTCTTCTTTTAAGCCCTTTCCAGACCCTCTAAACATGAAAAGATTGCCAAGCGATCTTATAGTCATTCACGCTCGTTAAACTGAAATTTGAAGTCACGTCTGTCTGGTGGTAGTTTACCCCTTTTTCAGTCCGAACAGTCAACTGTACGAACAAAGGTATACTCTATGGAACTTCCATTCTTTAGAAAAGTACTCTCAAGTATAATTTTATCCCTTTTTCGGGCCTGAGGGACTAAACTTACGAAAAAGAAACCCCCACGGAGTCCATAGTTAAGCTTTTTTTAGACTCCTTAAAAATGAAAAAATGGCTGAGTGATCTTGTCCTTATCACACTCGTTAAAATGGTTTTGAATCGATGTCTTATCGGTGCTAGTTTACCCCTTTTTCAAATTGACTAGACTATATTCGAAAAAGGTACCCCAATGGAGTCTCCTTTTATGTTTTTTCAGACTCTCTAAATATGAAAAACCACCAAGCTTACCTTCTCTGGGCTCATTAAACTTACATCGAAGGATGTTACCATTTGTTATCACTAAAATTTCATCCGCACATGGCGACAAGAACTCAGCATCGTCAAACAGTAATGAAGTCATTCATGGCCCTGAATTAATCTCACAACATTCAAAAAAGGTCAAAAACTATAAAAAGTAGTGAAAAATTGAAGAGAGCTTTACAGAAGTTGGGCACGTGCACACATGCGTGGAATGGGAATGTAGAATGCACGCATACGCGCACGATGCATGGCTGTTAGAGCAAAAAGCCGCGCACCTGCTAAACGGTGCATTTATGAATGTGGTCGGCCTCCCAACCACTTATGGTTCAGCTCCCAAGATGATTTGACCTCCAAATCCGGGCTGGATCAAAATGGTGGGCTGGTCAAAGACCTAATAATGCCCTAAATGGCCTCTTTTCACACTACAAAGTAGTTACACAATAACCCAATGCAATGCTATAAAAAGCCATGAATGCACCTCATTTTCTCAAGGAATTCTAAGTAATGTTATGCTGCCTATAGTGTTTTAAGGACTCTATCCTTCACAAGAGCACATTGGCACCATTTCATTGAGCAATCCACCTCTCCATTGTGTGGATTTGCAAGGAGTTCTTTCATCACCATTTTCATTTTTCTTGTTGTAAGGAGAGCAAGCTTGTGAGGGTCCAAGAGCCTTCCCTTGGAGGAAGAAGGGACTCATAGTCCCCTTTCTTCTTGGTGCTTTGATTTCATCAATAGATCAGCCTAAAAACATTGCTGACATGGGTCTTTTTGTGTTTGTTATCTCTATGTCCCTATGCTTATGATTTTAGTTTGTATTAGTTTAATTCTTTCTTATAGTTTTGTTTTTCTTTCTCTAACTCTTTCCTCTACAGATGTCCTGCTTAGCAAGACCCAACTGGGCATGCAAGCACCTCTTATTTTCTCACCAAGGTGATGAAAAAGGTGCAACAGATTGGTGACTTCGCTGGGGATAGGTATCAAATTCCTACCTCATTTGGGTTTATTTTTCTCTTCTTTTAGTTTGTTTAACTTGCAGGTGCACTAGTTGGCCTGGGCTGACCTGCCAACCATCCAATTCAAAGAAGAATTGAGATAAATCCACCCGGATTTTTCTTTCTCATCCGCTTGTCACAAATGTGTGGGTATTCTACCCCACAGATGTGCATCATGCACGCATGCACTTAAGTAACGGATTTTCTCTATGCGCATGCACTGTCGGACTCATCTTTGTTCGCGCACTAGCACTCTGTGCGCCTCTGGCTTCACTAGGGGTCACGCATCTGAACAAAATTTCACATTGTAAGTTGTTGGGATGTGGGGAAGGCCATTTTCCTTCTTAAAAATGATGTCAAGAATTTTTTAAAAACAACACCACACTTAGTCCCCTCATCATATAAAGGGGTTAGTCAAACACACATAGGCACTTAGGAGGATAAAAATCAATTTCCCTTATTTGCTTTTTGCCACATGGATGGCTTGTTTTGACTTACAAGATAAGATGGTAACCATTTTTAATCACATCTAACTTACATTGGGACTAGAAGCTGAATTACAATCGCTTAGTACTCTTTTCTCTCATGCCTTCAAGCGACCTTGAGAATCAAAAAAAAATTGTGAAACAATTTCATCTCCCTTAACAAAGTTTAAAACCTTTAGGAGAGGACAACGACCCTTCTTGGGACCACTCTTAGTTTTCTTTTTCAAACACATCTTAAATATTGTAACAGGCCCATACATGCCCACATGCTACAGAGATAGGATAGTGTTTGAAATTTAGCTTTCTTAGATCAAAACACTAGGGAAGTTTAAAGGTTTGTAACAGGCCCATACATGCCCACATGTTCAATCTAGGATAGTTTCAAGCTTTTTCTAGATTACATCACAATAGGGTATTAAAGGATAGTAACAGACCCACATGTTCACATGCTAGCTTCCTAGGGATTTTAAATTACGCAAGGTTGTACCAAAGGCACTTAGTTAATTAGGT